>CAXKVX010001354.1:0-65000 GCA_964058865.1 Eleocharis quinqueflora
GGAAATTCTTAAATTGCTTGAAGCTAACATTATTTTTCCTATCTCAGATAGCAAATGGGTAAGTCCTATTCATGTAGTACCAAAGAAAGGTGGTGCAACAGTTGTGAAGAATGAAAAAGGTGAGATGGTCCAGATGCGCACCACGACTGGGTGGCGTATGTGCATTGATTACCGCAAGCTGAATGCTGCGACTCGCAAGGACCACTTTCCACTCCCTTTTGTGGATCAGATGTTGGAGCGACTAGCAAGGCACACTCACTTCTGCTACCTTGATGGGTACTTGATGGGTACTCTGGTTTCTTTCAAGTACCCATCCACCCTCAGGATATGGAAAAGACAACGTTCACGTGTCCCTATGGCACATTCGCTTACCGAAGGATGCCGTTTGGCTTGTGTAATGCACCTGCTACATTCCAAAGGGCAATGATGGCTATTTTTTCTCATTTTCTTGAAAAAGAGGTTGAAATCTACATGGATGACTTTCCTGTTTGTGGTTCCTCTTTCGATTCTTGTCTAGCCAATCTTTGTAAGGTTTTGCAGAGATGTGAAGAAGTGAATCTGATTCTCAACTGGGAGAAGTGTCACTTTATGGTCCAAGAAGGCATTGTGCTTGGGCATAAAGTGACGAGTAAGGGCATTGAAGTCGACAAGGCCAAAGTTGAAGTCATTGAGAAGCTTTGTGCCCCAACTGACGTCAAGGGTGTTCGTAGTTTCCTTGGTCATTGCGGTTTTTACCGCTGTTTCATCAAGGACTTCGCTCGACTAGCTAAACCTTTGACTAATCTTTTAATTAAAGAGAATGACTTTGTCTTTTCTGATGAATGTGTGAAAGCTTTTAACAGGTTGAAGGAGGCACTTGTCTCAGTTCCTATCTTACAACCTCCTGATTGGACTCAGCCCTTTGAGATAATGTGCGACGCAAGTGACTATGCAGTTGGTGCTATTCTAGGGCAGCGTAAGGACAACAAACCAGTGGCTATTTGCTATGCGAGCAAAGTCCTTGACCCTGCACAAGTCAACTACACCACGACTGAAAAAGAGCTTTTAGCGGTGGTGTATGCGCTTGAGAAGTTTAGATCCTACTTGGTTGGAGCCCATATTGTCGTGTATACTGAGCACGCGGCACTTAGATACTTGATGAGCAAGGAGGCAAAACCAAGACTATTCCGTTGGATCCTTTCGCTGCAGGAATTTGATATAGAACTAAGGGACAAGCCCGGATCGAACTCTGTTGCAGATCACCTCTCTAGATTGCACTGGGAAGGAGAGGCTCAAGACAACCTTGCAATTGATGACTCAATCCATGGAGAACAACTCTATTCCTTGTCTACTGCTTGTAACAGCCCTGCGACCCAGTTGATGCTCCCTGCAGGCCTGGAGACTTGTCTGCCACCTTAGAAGATGATTGCTGGGCCAGAAGAGATCCATGCGGCCCGTTCATGCCCCCTACGGCACCGTTGAGATGGTCTGCAGGCCTGGAGACTTGCCTGCCACCTTGGAAGATGTTTGTTGGGCTAGAAGAGACCCCTGCGGCCCGTTCATGCCCTCTGCGGCTCCGCAGGGACAGATATGGAATGTCTCAGCCTCAGAACCGCCTCAGACCCTATAAAAGGAAGTTATTCCAGAGGCCTTAGGGTGGAGCTTTCGACTCTTTGGACGCCGTCTTGAAGCCAACAGACCTGAGAAGGGTGTTGGGCATTATTTGCCAAGGTTTCTTCACGCCTTAGGAGAGATTCAAGGCCGGGAAGCATACCTTGCAGTGGAGAACGAAGTGTTAAGGGTTTTATCTGTTCTTTTACTCATGAACTCTCTGTTTTATCTGTTATCTTGTTGTATGAACATGAGTCGTGAGTAGTTTATCTAGTTCTTAGGGTAGGATAATGATTGTATGGATGGATTGATGTTTTAACTGAGTTATTTGTTGTGATCTTCATATTGAACTGCTTGATAATTGTCTTTTCCTCTGTTTGCTTGCTTGTTGCTTGGTTACCCGTAGGTGAAGGCCAAACCTAGTGTGGTTTTAATATTAAGTAACTATCAACTGAATATTGGAACTGTTAGGGTTGATTTATTTGAGTCCGAGACAGCCCGAGAGGGAATCTCGTGTTCAACCGAGAGGTTGAACTAACCTTAGAACGCGTTCAATTGGTTTTAAGTACTCGAGAGAGACTTAAAGGTGTATTTGACTTGCTTGATCTGTTAAACAACCAACAAACGAGAGTTGAGGGAGTTTAAGTTAGTCCTGTGTGTCAAACCACCAATCACAGCACCTAACAAAACACATCAGAGGTCCCTGCGCCCCTGCAGATAAGACCTGCGGCCTTGTAGGTGGTCTTACAGACCCGCATGTAACCCCTTACAAGCCGCAGGAACCCAATCCTGAAGTCAATTTAATCCTAAACCTTAGGAACCCTTATCCTATTGATTATTTGAGTTGTTTACTTGTTTGCTACTGTTTTATTGCTTTAATTACTTACTGTTTACTTAATACTTGATTGTTTGATACCAAACTTGATTGCAAACCCCCCCCCCCCCAATTTATACCAAAACACCAAAAAGAGTTACTTGTTTGTTTGAGAAACCTAGAATTGAACTTAGAGTCTGGTTTGAAGTGGTTCACCGTCCTTGTGGTTCGACCCTGATCTACAATAGACCGTCGTTTGGTGCGACGTAAAAGTGGGATTAGGAAAGTATAAATATTATTTGATAGACACACACCACGTCCTTCATCAAATATCAAATATAGAGTCATCATTGGAAGTCTTCTCTATCTCATCGCAAGCCGATCGGACATAATATTTGTCGTATGTCTATGTACAAGGTTTCAAGCTTGTCCAAAGGATTCTCACATTATTGCCGCCAAAAGAATTTTGCTCTATGTTAAAGGTGCACTTAACTTGGATATTTGATATGAACGAACCACTAAGTTAGATCTAATTGGGTATACCGAAGCCGACTTAGTCGGTGATCGTATAGATAAGAAGAGTAATAGTGCAATGTGTCAATTTTTTGGTGAATCTTTAGTGTCTTGGTCAAACAAAAATCAAACTTTGGTTGCTCTTTCTACGGTCGAGACGGAATATATAGCCGCGAGTAGTTGTACTCGAATTTTGTGGATGATCCAAACTCTAAAGGATTATGACTTGCATTATACCAAGGTATCCATAAAGTATGATAATACTAGCACCATCATGATGTCTAAAAATCCAATATCCCATGCAAGGACTAAACACATAGATATTAGGCATCAATTGTAAAAAAAGGTAATATAGAACTTGTGCACATTGATACTAAAAATCAAATTGCGGATATCTTTACAAAGACTCTTGATACAAACCAACACATCGAATTAAGATACAAAATAGAAATGATTGAAATTGCAAAATGAATTATTGGGGATGAGTATATAATATCTTATGCCTTAATTGTCAAATTTATATCAATAAGGAGGGACTTGTTTATCTTGACATGAAAATGAAATACATACAAATATTTAGGGAGAGAAATCAATTTTGAATAAAGCATTTTGCCATTATTTGCGAAAAAGGGGAGAAATGTGGTGTTGTCATGAAATATAATGCGCGCACACATAGAATTTTGTAAATTGTCTAAAGGGAGAGTTTGTTAGATTAAGCTCTTCTTTGGTTAGACATTTTGCAAAACAGATCAGTACTAACCTTGCACAATTGAGTTTTGGTGTGTTGCAGGTTTATACAAGTATTGCCATATTCAATTAATTAATTCAGAGGCAAGAAGGACCAAGATTATTGGATTTGAACCGTTGATTTTGTTAGCTCTAGATGACCAATGAAATTAAACTAAAATGTTATAATATTTTTATACACATGTATTATGACATATATGAAATATTCAATCAATTAGTTTTGATATTTAAAGTCTTAAAAAATTAATTAATTAATTTTTTAAGTTAATGGACATGATGAGGCACAAGAAAAATAGTCATTTGATCCCTTCTCATGATTATATTGCGTTTTTTAACTTGCAAAGTTTCAATTACGAAAATATTTCCTCTTTACCATACAATACAAGCTACTCCATCATACCATTTTCATTAAACAATAATTAAGAAAATATGTCAAGGGTTAAGTCGCGATGGAACTGGATGCCACGAATTAATCATGATAAAACTTTTTTGTTAGGCCTCTAATTTTCTCTATTACAGGCCTGTGAATTGGGCCCATGGTAACTAAACTTTGGGCCTCATACCAGACAGGAACATTCATATTGGGCCGGAATAAATTGTTTAACAGGGAATAAGAGGCAACAAATTGTTATACCGCGATACCATCAACATTGTACAACTGCAGTGATACCTTCGTATTTTATTTTGTTCTCACCAGCTTAAAGATGAATTGTACTGTTGGTGCTTAACTGGTACTTGGTTCGTTATGTGGTGATTCATGCAGCGGTATCCAGTGTCCCTCTTCAAATTTACACATTGTATAGGTGAAGTGTTTGTCATGTTTTGAGATCTGAAAATGCTGCATGATAGAATTACTTCGGATTTAGGATGAGTTGACTCAGAGACGGATTCGGAAATTCCGTCAGAGGGGACAGGATCTATAATTTTTTTCTAAGGAGGCAAGAAGACGCATATTTTTGAATATACATGATTATTTTGCAAAAAAAATTTACATAAGAGATTTTAATTTAGCCACATCTGCAATTGTACAGTTAATTCAAGAAACTGAGTTAGATGTAATTGTATAAATTAAGTGTTGATTGAGGTTAATTTGGGCTAAATTCCAGTCAATGAGGGGGTGATATACAGACTGGTGATGTGACAGAATTCACCAGCCTGAGTTATGTTCCCATTCAAAATTTCAAATATTTCATGTGATTATTTAGAATTAGAATCAACACTAACCCTGCAACTTCGGTACAGAGCTCATCAGGCACCTACATCGGTGATCTAAGGTGGTTGATTGTGGCCATGTCATAAATGTGCCAGGAGCTGAGTGTGTTATCTTGGTGGGTGTAATGAGATAGAGCAGCTTCTGAAAAAGGGTCAAGGTATTTTACCACCAATTCCATTATGCATGAACTCAATTAGGTACACAACAACCTAAAGGATCGAGGTATGCTATCTAACATTTCAGGAAAAAAATGTTGCATTGCTGCTCAAATTCTGTTATTAAACTGAAGAATTGATCTTTTTTGTAAGTTTAAATTGTGTGGATATGCATCTAATTGGGTAAATTATGTCATGAGACAAGTGTCAAATGTCAATATTATCAATAAATAAATGTATGAAATGGTTCTAGAAGAAGAAAAAAAAACGAGAGAAGATAACAGTGGCGGAGCCACGTAGCTGCAGGGGTGCTGCACACCTGGAAAAAAATTTCAAAAATGACCATATATTAAAAAAAGTTTCAGAAATGACCATATAATTGAAAATTTTGCATAAATGACCATGTAAAATATTTTTTTATAAATAACTATCATTTCGAACTCCTGAAAAAACTCCATAAATTTTGAACCCCTGGCGAGAATCCTGAATCCATCCCTGAAGATAAGAGAGAAAGAAAAAGCTGTAAGAGCACAGGACAATCGAGACTCAGGCTAATCTTCAAAATTCTAAACACCTTTGAAAATTTGAATTCATGAGACATTACATGATTTATGGATTATTCATCATGTGAAGTTTCAAGATAATGGGAAAAGTTGAAGAAAGGAAAAATCATATTTAACTGTCAATTCATATAAAAAAAGTCATTGTGAGAACAAAATTAAATATTTGGGCATTCAAAAGCTTTGTAGAATATTATTTGGTGGAAGAATGTGTCAGAAATCGAAGACATTTCAGTAGACATAAGACATGATTTTAGTGCATTGAAAAGGAGTTTGATTTTTTTTTTTTTTTTTTGAGGTGAAAAAGGAGTTTGATCAAATCAAATATGAGGCAGAACTCTAGAACGTGTTGATTCAGTCAAACCACTCAAAATGAAAAAAAAGATGACATAATTTGATCTAAATATTGACATGTCCGAGGACTCAGAATCGGTACAAGTCCCCTTCATAAATTGGATGTTAGTATGCATTCAAAATTATGTGGATATTCAATTTCAATGTACGTTTTATTCGGGACGGATTCAGGATTTTCGTTGTAGGTTCAAGATTTATGATTGTTTTCAGAAGTTCGAAATGATGCTTATTTTTGAAAAAAAATTATCTTATATGATCATTTGTACAATCATATTTCAAACATATGACCATTTTTTTTAAAAACTTTAAATAAATGGTCATTTTTGAAAAAAAATTCCAGGAGTTCAGCTGCACTCCTGAATAAATGTGGCTCCGCCCCTGCGTTCAATGGATAAGAACTAGTTCTTAGTCTAGTGGTTAAAAATAATGATCTCTCAAAAAAAAGTCGCAGATTTAAAATTCAGTTCTGAAAGACTTTAAATCAAACATTTGAATAAGACTTAAAATAATTACTATTCTTTCTAAAATAAAAAATACGTTCTGTGAATGGAATTAAAAAATGAGTGATTTTAAACTTCTCCTTGTTATGCATGAAAGGAATTTTTTGTTAACTTATGAAGTAAATAGATGGAAATATGAAGCATTTGATTCAAATATTTAGTATTGAGAAGAATTTCTGGTAGGTATTTTTTGCATTTTGAATTTGAACTTGGTTTTAACAATGAGAGCAACTGGATTATTTTAAGGAAAAAATATCGCTTATTTTTCGTATTTTGAGAACGAAAATGTTTCAGGGATAGACTTCGTCAATATTTAATCGATATGAAGAGGCGAACCAGACTTCTATCAAAGAGAGACAAAATCTATAAAAAAAATTAGGAGGCAAAATGATGTAAATTTTAAACTAGACTATTTTGAAAAAAATTCGGAGGGGGCGGCTGCACCCTCCCCCCCACCCACCCACAAACACACCTCACTTGGCTCCGCCCTTGTTGATACGTGCATCACTAAGAATGTGTTAAACAAGTTGCCACACATATTAGACGAGTCGTTATGCATGTTATTTTTGTATTGAAAAAATTATTATGAATGTTAAACGAATTGTTATGTATGTTAAGTATATCGATATTTATTTATTTAGCTTAACATGCATAATAACTAGACTAATATGCATAATTATTTTTAATACAAAATAACATGCACAGCGACGTGTTTAATATGCATAACAATTCGTCTAACATGCATGACGAAATGCGTATCGATGAGATATCGTTGGGCGTACATGTATATCAATTACTCCCATTTGAAAATATTAAAAAAATATGAAACAGAGAGATTACGTGCAAATAAAACTTAGGCATCAGAGAAACAATTATTTAATATAATTTTGAATGCAGCTAAGTAGCTAAATAAACTATATTTTTGTTGGATTAAAGGTCCTCAAAATTTCAAATCCGAAACATTGTCATTGTTTTCCGCAAGAGAGAACATGAAAAAAAAAAACAAATTGGATAAGAGAAAAAATGCAAAATTGAAAATGACAAGAGAGAGAGACAGACGATTCTTTGTCATTGCTTTCTTCTTCAATCCTTTATGTTTGAATTAATTAATCCGGAAAAATCCAAAATTGTAAGGTTATTAAAAAGAACAATATTTACTATTTTCATTAATAAATGACATTAAAGTGCCTTTGTATTGAAGTTTACTCTAGACTAATATTTCGGGTGCACCATAATTCTTGATGTATTGCAAAAATCAAATTAAGATGTATACTACAATCATAAATGTTAGTATGTTATTATATTTATCGTGTCGTTTCGTGTCATGTCAAAAATTGGAAGGGATCGGAACGGAACAATTAAGACACGACACGTTTAGACACGACGTCGTATCTTAACCGTGTCGTGCCTAATCGTGACGTGTTTGTTCGTGCCATGTTGCTTCGGTACAGCGTGACTTATTCGTATTAATCGCGCCAAGAATAATAAAAAAAACTAAAAAAACAGAAAAAAAATTACAAGAACATAAAAATATGAAAAAAAAAATATTTAAATTTTATAAACAATTATTTTTTTTGTACCTCTAGTACATTTTTTTTTAGTGTCTACCCGTGTCTATCCGTGCCTAAATGTGCCGTGTCTAGACGTGTTGTCGTGTGGTGTGGTGTCGTGTCGTGTCTTTTCTTGTAAACATTTCGTGTCGTGCCGTTTCTTACACTAAAAAATCTAAGCACGACAAGCTTAAGACACGTCACGTGAACAGTAACGTGCCGTGATTCGTACTGTATTTTTATCGTCCCGTATCATAAAAAAAATCATTTTTAAACATACAGACGCGGTTTTGAAAATTCTAATTGAAACTAGCTAGCCTCGGAACGGAAATCTGTGGTGTGACTGTATTTTTAAAGACGCGACTTCTAATTGAAAATTCAATTCTAAATGAAATCTTTATAAATAGGTAGGAAACTTGGGGATCCGAATCTGCTGCTTGTATTTGAGGCAAGCAGCACCCTCGATCCGACCGCCACGAATCGATCGACTGTCACGAACGTTTGTGATTTGATTAAGCAAACAGATGCTTTGACTGTTAGATTAATTTTGAACGGCCCAGATCAAAACAAACAGAAAACAAGCAAAGATTTGATAAGCAGCGGATTTGATTCTGAAACATGGAGCACCTAAATCTGGAGCGTGGGATGCATATCGCCATATCGATCGGGTCATCATTGTCAAATGTCGTGGTGTGACTGTTACCTTGTGCTTTTGTAGAATTTTACCCTGCCAAGTGGTCCCTACTTGTACAATACTAGAATAGGCACAGGTCTATTTCCTAGCGTGTAGAGATAATTAAATGTAAGCTAAACTGTTGCGTCAGTGAAATACCATATTACCAGTCATTGATGGAACCAGATCTTCTACCGCGGCATCGTCACTGTGCGTGCTGCGCAGCAAATTTCAGTCTTTTAATTTGTTTCAAAATTCGTGCAAGCTAAACTTTATAATATCAGACCTCTGAATCAAATCTGGGCGTTCGTAGCTGACAGTGCAGTAAATCTGAACGGTCCGTCGTTGCTGCGCGGCCGAAGAATTGGGTCCGTCATTGATTGGTTCAGTATTTGTTTGAGCCCATGAGGATATGTTCATTGACAATTACAATAAAAAACATAATAATTTATTATATTTATCTGAAGATTAATTTTCAGGTTGCCGATTAAATTGAAATTTACTAAATTGGATTCAATGATTGATATGGATTCGATGATTCAATTGGATTCAACTAAATTGGCGAAATTCTCTCAAAGACATGACAACTTTATTTTCTTTTTAAATTGTATATGTTCTAATTTTTTCTTCATGTGAGAAAATATTAACTAACCAAATTTTCTTTTTTTAGTACTAAAGACTGGAGATTATATGACTTTACGCATTAATTAATAAGTTTTTATGTATATACATACGAACATTTTTTTCGATATCCATATCGTAAATCAGAGTAAATTGACACGGTGTTGTATCCAGTGACGAAGCCACATATGATAATTGGGGTTCCAAGATCTGAGACCCCACTCAATTTAAGTCAAAATATTCCAATTATATATAGTTAATGATATTTTGAATCAATATATGAATATTTTTGAATGAGAGACTTCGTTGAAAAATCGCAGGAACTCAATTTGTTAATTTTCCACTGCAGAATCTTAATAAAACTATTATTTTGAAACTTGTTATGTTTTATTCGAATTATCTTAAACTTTTTTGTTAAATTAAATTATTTATTTGTAAATTATTGTTAATATATAAAATTTTAGGTGATGAATTATTATTAATAAATTTTACGAGATTTCACCGAGTTAAAATTCTGACTACGTTCCTGATCGTATCATACGTAGTGTTCCATCAAATCACCATCAAGTCGTAGTCTCGAATGGTCAACTTAGATATTTAGTCAAATAATGATGTGTCATGTAACGTGGTAGCTTAGAAGACTAGACCGGATTTTGATGTAAACATGGATTCTTGCTTTAATATTGGTGCATTAATTTAAGAGAACTTCAAATTAATTAATCGTAATTTAATACGATGTTTACTAGTTAATGACAATTAAATAATTGGTCTAAAGGTTGCATGTAATTTTCAGGTCGACTATAGATTGGATCATGATATTGATTAGCCAAGAAATTCTCAGAAACAGATGCCTCTATTTTAATTTTAATATTAATTTTATTTCATGATGTGTTAACTAAACATACATATTATTCGAATTGGCTTTCCATCACCATAAAGGAAACAATTAATTGACAACTCTAAATTATTAAAGATTGTCTTTTCTCTGCGAGAGATTATTTGGAGAAAAAAATATTATTATTTTCTTAATTAAAGAAGTCACTTCGGATTCAAATTTGGTCTCTCAAAAATATTTTTTTAAGAAAACATTTTAGTTGCTTTTTTATTAAGTAATATTTGTATTAGAGGGAAGACCTAACAAAATATTGAAGCAATCAAGTATGCAGTTTATTTATTAACATAAACCATTAAATTAAAAAACTACAACAGAATAAATTAATTAAATATATGTAGACGGAACCAATACATAAATCAAATTATGATAACTTGTTCATGCCAAAATTAACATAATAGAATTAAAATATTTTTTAGATAAGAATGATGTCAAATCATCCAACTTTAAATATTCAAAATAGATCTTGCATCCCAGATTTGTAAAATGAAATAATTCCATACGAAATAGAATTAAATTAATTTACTACATAAGCTACAAAGTTAGAATTTCGTACTCTAAAAAAGGGCAATAAATGAAACTAATTAGAAGTTTAGAATATTTAAGATAGTACTGCCTGGCTTAAACTTTATTATAAACTAGAAATTACATTGCAGAGTACCGCCGTTTCTTAATTATTTTTAAGAAATTTTTTGTATTAAAAAAAATAGTACAAATATACTAACTTCAATATTTTTGTTTAATAACATTATTTCAACGGAATTAGAGATATCAATATTATATATAAAGCTTGCTAAGTGTCGGCGTGTCCAATTTTTCTGACACTTCATTTTGCTATTCAACTTGTATTATACGTGTATCAAAGTTATTGGACACACGACACGTCATTAATTTTAATATAAATCATTAATAATATTAATTTCACACCTTCCTCATTTCATATAAATCATCATGTCTTCAAAATTAAAGAACTTGAGAAAAATGTATGATATTTGTTATAAAAACTTATCTAAATACAAGTCAACTCATGAAATTAAATTTTACAAAAGTTTAATTATTTTTATAACTGATCTGAAATAACAAAGAATAACATTTATAACTCAGAATTTTCTAGACGATGTTTACAACGGTGACTTCATTTTTATTTTTGGAGTTTATCAAATACTCATTTTGTTTAAAAATAATTTATTTATTAAATTTCTAATAATAAAAAAATCGGCAGTAACATGCATGAAATATGATCCACTAGAATACTTTCACTAGTTAAATTAGTGCCATATGTATATGTGCAACACTTGTTACAAGTTGCAATTCTACACAGTTGTAACAAATATAGTTCACCTAACCTAAACCTTCCAACCTAGGGATCAGATAGGAAAATTACACTTGGTTTTCCCCCATCTCAGAAAACGAGCAGAGAGAGAGAGAGCTTTCAACAACATAAAAAAAAGAAAAAGAAAAGAGGGGGTGAGAAAGAAAGGATAGGCCGTTGACTAAGTCAAACAAGGGCAAAGAGGTTGGTTGGAACTATTTGGGTATGGATGGTTCAACCAATTGTAGCAACCACAACACTGTATAAGCACAGTTGTAATCAATTTGCAGATTTAACTTATTTGTTAAGATATTTGGCAAATATTAAAAGATGGTCTACTCTAACAATTTTAATTTTTCAAAAGCAATAATTTAGAATTATGAAATTTACAAGCTATAATTATGTCTCTTGTGTTCTATTGAATTAATTATTGCAACTATTAAATGGAATTGTTTGTAATTTATTTCCACAAAAGATATTTAAATTATATATTTGTTCTTCCACTAGTAATAAGAATATTAGATCAACTATTGAACAAATTTAACAATATAAAATTTAAATTATAATATTATATGCTTAATAATTGGTCATTCCCACCTAATGGATTATCCATGAACACGTAACTATATAAAATTACGTTCAATATTTTGCATATGGATAAATTGTTAAATACTTTACACGCTTGTGGATTAATGTAATTGTTACAACTCAGGAAAAATAAAGAATAATTCTAAGTAACTAGAGTTGTCAGTTGATTTTTGCTCGGAGAAATCTAATATCTATTTCAAAATAAATTAAATTTATAATAATATCTTTCAAAACTGTATAGAATAAACAAACATATCATCCCTTAAATTAGATGATATATATATATATATATATATATATATATATATATATATATATATATATAGCATGAAAGTATGATCCTTTCGATCAAACAAAATAAAGAGAGAATAAATCGGATGGATGGGTCCGTATCAGTTGCTCTATTGGGGCAAGATCGAGCATGATCCTCTTTTAATTTGAACCGTAGAATTAAAGACGAACCGCATAGATTTAAACTGCAGGAGCTGGTTCTTAAAAGATTGCTAAATCTGATTCATCCATTTAATATCAACGGACCATATCAAAAAGGGGAAAAAAACTGCAGATATGGTTCTATGTATTGGTGAGGTGGCATAGGACAAAATTTGAAAACTATTTTTTTTTTGGAAGCAAATGGTTTAGTAATCTAGTGATAACTAACTCAATAATTTATAAGAAATTATGAGTTCAAATTTCTCTTAGCACATGATTTTCTATAAATTTTATAAAATAATAAATAAAGGTCTGATGTTTTAGCAGGTCCTCTTATATCTGCAAAAAAATTGTGGGATATAAATGTGCATCTCTCTTCTATTGCAACATTTTTTTTATAAGTATCGAAAAGTTTGCAAGAAAATTAGTTAAATTGTTTGGTTTTTTTTAATTCAATAACCAGAACAATATAAAATCTATCGTGCGTCAGATACAAACTCACTGAACGTAAAAAATCTACTGTTCCTCAATCTATTTTTTGGCAATTCTCACCATTCAAAAATATTTCCGACTATAATTATGTATAGGAAAATATTTTTGACTATAATCATGTATAGTAAAATAATTTTGATCATGATCATTAGATGTATTATTAATGCATTAATAAAGAAATAAATTAATCTAATTCTGTAATTCATGCTTGAGATCAATTTGTTTATTTATTAATGCATCAATGGGTACCATTTTGTTAATGTAATGACAAATTTATTTTAAATTAAATTAATTAATTAAAAAACTTATGGTCACACTAAGTCATGACTAAAAATATTTTTTTATACATAGTCATAGCCGAAAATATTTTTGAAAGCTGGCAGAAAAGTTGGATTGAGAAACGATAGATTTTCTATCGTTTGGTGGGTTTGTATCTGTCACACGGTAAATTTCTTTCTTGCTAGTAAATCTAAAAATCAAACAATTTGACTACTTTTCTTGCAATTTTTTTTATAATTACCAAACAAGAATGCTGCTTCTATTGTGTGCACCCATTTAATATTAAAAAAATATTGTCCAAAAAATTTAAACGCGAAAATAAGAGAAATATTGAAACCTAGCCCTCATTCTGTCAAAAAGAAAAAAGACAAAAGAAAAATAAAATTTACTCCTCAACCCCTAATTTCGGCTCCCAGATTCTAGAAACAAAATATATTTTTTTACAAAGAACGGAGGTCGGTCATTGCTCAAGTGGCACCTGAGTAGGTGCAGCTTAGCACTCTGTAATACTGATACCAGCCATCTAATCCTGGTCAATCAGTGTGGTAGGTATATGTATGACTATTCTTCTGTAAATCAATATATACCAGTTCAATTCCATACCTGAAACAGAAACAGTTTTATTTTCCCTTTCCAAATTAATGATATATAGGAAAAGGCAGATAGAAGTCAGAGAATAAAATGAAAGGAATAAATATTAATGTAATATATAAGAGAACCACGACCACAAAAGATTATAAAGAAAAAAAAGCGAAAATAAATCTGCATTCCGATACTGATACTATTATTCCGTCCCAGATCCAAAGATACCAGAAAAAAAAATTGGCTTGTCAATTCCTTACACGTACGGACACCCTTTTCTTCTACCAAAAAATTTGGCTACCAAATACACACATATGCCATGGAATACAAACCTGACCCTTTAATTAATTTGTTTCCTCCATGGCCTCATATTAATTTCTGTTGCCTTAAAAAAACTTTCTATTTACTTTATTATTGACCAAGTAGGTAACCTAGAAAGTGTGCTGCTTTGATGTTACATCTCACTTTGTAAAAAGCAGTTGTAGACTTGTAGTAAACAAAGGGCTCCGTTTTTCTCCTATTGTACTACTGTTACCACCCAATATAGACTGAAATAGTGAGATTAGGTTACTGAATATTCATATTTTAATAAACTTACATATTGTAAAATATTTTCATTGCAAGTTTACAACTAAGAGAAATATTGGTATATGAATAATTCAAGCACTTGAACTGAATACAAAAGATATATATATATATATATGAGAAAGGCTAGGGTGCTCCATGGAGCACCAAATTCTTAATGCTCCACATCATATCTCCAATTTGAAAATTCCAACGACCGATCCGAACCGTTGAACACGATCTACATATTGAAATCTACTTGGAGATTGAATTTTACATTTTTTTGGAATTTTTTTGCTATTTTTTAGAGAGGTAGGAAAATTGCAATTTTTGTTAGTCCAGAAACCGTTTGATTAGCAACTTTTCTACCTCTTTAAAAAAATAGCAAAAAATTTCAAAAAAATGTAAAATTCAATCACCAAGTAGATTTCAATATGTAGATCATGTTCAACGGTTCGGATCGATCGTTGGAATTTTCAAATTAGATATAACGAAGGTGGAGCACGAGCGATTTGGTGCTCCATGGAGCACCCTAGCCTTCCTATATATATATATATATATAGCGAGAGTTAGACTAAAATACTTTATAAAGCACAAAAGTGCATATGCTTTAGATCCACATCTCACGATTTAAAGTTCAAATGGCCGATCTGGACCGTTGAAAATGTTGTCTATACTAATATCTATTTGGAAACTAAATTTTTTATTTTTTACATTTTTTATACATGATTTAGTTGCTTTAATAAGCTATAGCTCTTGTTGTGGTATTGGTAAAACTTGCATATATATATATATAGTGAGGCTATGGTGTTCTGCAAAGCACGTGCTTTGCAATTGTGGATCATTGGATCACGTTTTGTGATTCGTGCCAACATGATATTTCGAAGATCCAATAGTCCACAATTATAAAGCACGTGTTTTGCGAAACACCATAACCTCACTCTATATATATATATATATGGGTTGTGTTTCCGTACTCCCACTAAAATTAAAATTTTAAATCATAACTATTGATCTAAAAATAAGATTTCACTTTTTAATTCAATAATTTTATCAGGTGGAAGTATGGAAGTAATTCATACCTTTAATATAAAGCAAAACCTCAGGTTGCTACCATATATATATATAAATTCAAGCACAAATATTTGATTTTTGTTGGTTCCAAAAAGTTATTAATCAGTGCAATGAGAAGGAATCTAAATAAGTAACTTTACACATGGAAAAGAGCTAATGGGAAGTGATCAAATGAGATGTTGTCTGGTAAGCTAACAAAACTTAGTCTACGGAGAAATGATGATCTCTCTCTCTATCTCTCTACCTCTATGTGATGAGTTAATATATGTATGTTTTTGGCATTATTTTGTTAGTGCCTATCCCCTATCGTTACATCACCATCATGGCCCACAAACATCTGTGATCTCTTGAATTGATCTTTGAATTGAGAACATGAAAGTATGAAACCTCTTTCTTTCTCTCAAAGTCACCACCACTCACAAGTCACAAGCTCCAAGTCTATCACACCATCCCATATCTTCTCTACCCTCTCTTCTCCCCTTCTTCCTCCCCTATCCAACTCTGCTGCTTTATACACCGACATCAATGGATTCATCATCTAGTGGAAGCATACAATCCTCGAGCGGTGGCGGTGGTGGCAACGGCACAGGCGGTCATGAAGAGGAGTACACCTCTGCTCCTAATCGAGAAATCCTTTCTTCTTTTTTACCTCATGATTCTTCCACTCAATATCAATATCCCTTCTCTAGCTACCAAGATGCCTCCCCGCTAAACCCTAACTCAAACCTTCCGCCTACATCCCTCGACTCAACTTGGTCATCATCCACACAGCTCTTGCCTAGTTGCACCAATAATAATACTCAGTTGTTAAACCCGGTTTCTTCGGCATCCATGCAACCGCCTGCGCCATTTGATAAACGACAAATGGCGATGACCAACAGCGCACCAACACGTGGGTCAAAGAAGAGATCAAGGGCATCCCGACGGCCTCCGACGACAGTGCTAACCACCGACACATCCAATTTCCGTGCCATGGTGCAAGAGTTTACTGGATTCCCTGCAGCACCCTTTGTACCGGCTTCTCCCTTTGTACGGCCTCGTCTTGGTACCGGTTTGGGGCTGTTTCAATCCGGTTCTAATAATAGTGCTCTCAATTCGCCGTACCTCCTTAGACCATTTCCACAGAAATTACAAACCAACCCTTCTGTGCCACCAAACAACTTGAGCTCTTCTACTATAGTTGATGCTATTGCTTCCATAGCTAGAAGCAGTAACTTTGCTAATCTGAACACAATGTTTGGTGCTTCAAATGCAACATCAACCTCTTCATCAGGTTCATATACAAATTTTGTCAATGCAAGTACTACTAGTATTGCTACAACTTCCTCCAATGATCCAATCTCCAATTTTGTCAATATGCATTCTAACCAAGCTCCGAATTCCAAGTACAATATTGCAACACAAGGAGAACTTGACGGTTTGGTTGGATCGAATGGCTCAAACCCGACAAGACTAGCGTGTGATGGATTTGATCCAGACAAGTCAAGGTTTGCTAGCTTAGAATCTGAAAACCATGCAATGGAGAAAGGATTATTTGGATTCTTAAACTACGCAGATCTCAGGGATAAAAGGTAATATTAAATGTGATCATTATTAGGCATTTGTTACTTATTAGATGGCTAAATTCTATCTCAATTTATTCAGTATGCATGTAATGTCAATTAAGGATAGTAGTGAAGGCACACATGCCACAGAGTAAGTTTGGCTCCAGTGCATAATCTGATTTATGGCATGAAATTTGCTTGTTATGTTGAATCTGTTGACTCTTGTTCTATTCCTATCATATTTCCTTTTATATTGAAAGTAGCAAAATGAATCATGTTATAAACCTATTAATTAAAATTTTGTTGATTGTATATGAATTCTATCTCTTGTATGAATGATAATGTTATACGTCCTTAATTAGCTAGCTCACTATATGTATTTATAAGCGGTCTATATATATTTTTTATGAAATAGCAGATAAACCTGCCTACTTCCATTTCTCTTCTCGGAAGTAGTACATGAGTTCATACAAAAAGAAAAAGAATACTAAAATGTAAACTATCCTATATCAAACCATATAAACCTAGTAATCCAGTCCCAAATGTAACCCCAAAATATAATTTCCTCAAGTGTGAAACATACAAAGTCTAAAATAACAAGAACTAAGCTAAGCATCCACACATCAGTTTCAGAAAGAGAACTTTTGGCTGCCAAATCAGAAACTTGATTCTTCAAATATATCTTTTGACCTCAATAAACCTTGATAGCACTAATATATATAAGCGGTCTATAATCTATATTACTATATATATTACCATGTGAAGCTCCATATATACAAACTAATATATATATAAAACTTGCCTTTTCTTTGTTTTCTTATGAGAAATATTATTTCTATCGCAGCAGGTGTACGTATACGTACTGTTAGCTTCAATCTTGCAACACAAATTGTTAGGTTAATTCCCTCTTTCCTTGCTATATGCCTATATAGGTAGGCAGGTAGCTACAGAAGATTAGGTACAATTAGGAAAACGGCTTTACATAAATGCAGATAATTAAGATTTAAGAAGCTGCGTGTCAACTCAAACCTCTTAATTAGATGAATTGCTTTTGTCAATGGTACACTTCTAAAAAGACAGCTCGTTGCAAGATTTTTTGTAACTTTGTTCTCTTCGATATTGGATTTTGGGTCTCTTAGTCTTAGGTCCTTAATTGTCAAATTGCACTGTGGGAAGCTAATTAACCAATGGTTGTGTTTTGGTTCTATCATTTTTTTCTCCTTTGCCCATCTTGGTTTTCTTGTGAAATACAGACTAATGCAGAGTAGTGGCTCTTCTAAAGAAAGCACAAATTAAGGCACCAAAGCGCACGTGGTTCAACTCTTCTAAGAAACGTTGGAGGCACAAAAAATAGATTGCACAGTATTCCATCTTAGCAAACGAATTATTTTGCTTCCTTGGGTACATGATCATTTTAAACCAAAGAAGAGCGTAACAAATTAAAAAGAAAATTTGCACAGCCACGCAAATATATGTAATTCAAAAAATTATAATGCAGAGGTGGGTTCAATCCTGTTAAGAGGTCATGGTTTAGTAAAATATCTGTCTCCCATTGTTTTGCACTTTTATCTGAAGTTTTAAAATACAAAAAATGAGCAGTTCAAATCATTAAACATCATCATATTAAAATTTCATTGGTTATCGAATTTTACAATTTTTAAATTTTTTTGCTATTTCTTTGAAATGTTAAGAATCATTTATCTAACAATTTCAAAACTATCTAATATATATATGAGTATTCACCACACAAAATAACAATACTCGATAAGCAATATTAGGTTATGATATTTACATAAGCACGGACTATATCATTCTTACTATAATATCTTGAATTTCAAAGTGTAAATGACCGATTCGAACCGTTTGAAAATGTTTTTTATATTAAAATCTACTTAGAAATAAAAAAAAAATTTAGAATTTTTTTACTATATTATCGATGGGTGAAAATTTTATTAATCTAATTATTTACAGGCATCTCAAGTTAAACAAATTTCCATCCATCCGAAAACAGTAAAAAATATAATAAATGAAAATTTTGGCTCATAATTATATTTTAGTATGAACGACATTTTTAATGATTCGAATATGTCATTTGTACTTTAAAACTCAAGATATGAACCGTAAGCACGATAGAGTCTCGTGCTTACGTAAGTATCATAGCCTAATCCATAAATTCATAAATATAAATTCAATACTTAAGGAGATTTCAATATAGAGATTAGAGGTGGACTAGCTATTGTGATTTGCAAAACGCAGATGTTGGTGTGCTTTGTGATTTTGGACTATTAAATTCTTTAATGATCATTTTGCATGATTTCTTACTATAAATTCAACCGTCCAAAATAAAAAAATGCATCAGCTCATGCGTTTTGCAAATCACAATAATCCACCTCTAAATATTATATTAAACAGTTTGAACAGTCATTTAAATTTGAAATTTTAAAATAAAAATGCAAAATATGAAGTCAGAAAGCATTGTGACCTCACTCTTTCTCCTACACACACTTTGTAATTTAAGTGTTTCAAACTATTCCTTGTATGTTGATAAATTAGTTAATAATTGATTTGAAAAAAAATTAGTTATTAATCTAGTAGTTAAGAGCACTATCTTTCGTACTGTAGGAGGTTGCATGTATGTTTGAAACATAATGAAAATTATTTATCGATAATTGTCAAAAAAAATATATTAATTGTTGGCCCTAATTCCTCGTCCTGTCTCTACTTAACATTGTAATTGTACATATTTTGAGATAATGAACCAAAAGAACACACTGTATGTTGTGCATGAACTTGGCAATGACAAATTAACTTGGCTTCCTTTTCGTTTCTTTTCTCTTTGGCGTTTTGTTTTTGATGTAGACTGCAGCATGGTATCTTTTTCTTTATCCATTATGAATAAATGCATCTAAGGTCTTTCATGAATGATTCAATTTGATTTATATGTGCGCTCGCGCCCACACACACGTGCTATAGTCTACAAGTTAATTATCTCATTTTTATTTAATATTAATTTATTTGTTTTCCTTGTCTTCGGCTTTATTCAGAACAAGTTGCTGAATATAATATTTCCAACATTTCCTATCCAATTAAAACCTTTTATTATAATATAATAATTTTCGAAAAGTATAATTGCCTAAAAAATAGTATTAAATTAGTTTTCAATTATTTGATTATTGTTATTAGGTAAAGTTTGGCTAGCTGCCTATATGGAAGCTTGTAGATGAAGATCAGAAGCATACACATGAACAAAAATTAGGATTGAAGGCGACGGTTCTTAGGGGGGCAATAATATTTTTTAATTCACTCGGAGAGAGAGAGAGGTAGCTAGCTAGATAGTTTGTGTGTTTTCATAAATTTCTTTACACTTACATTTTGTTTTGTTTCAAAATATGTAAATAGAATCTACATTTCATTCCATTGCTCTTTCCTTCTCTTGTCCTGTAATTCTGAAATGTGATCTGAAAGAAATGGTGTTTTGTTGACATCATGCATCAAATATCATTTCAGAGTTAAGTTATTGAAGCCGACTCGAGGTCTCTCGATAGGACGAAAAATCGACATAATTCTAACCTTAGACGGGAGAGGTGTGCCGCCACCTCCCTCTCCTTCTTCTCTCTCTTCCTTCAACACTATCTAACGAGCTGCACGAGCTCAGCTCAAGATATCTTCACCGCAAACGAAAATCACCAGCTCACAAGCAGCTCGTGAAGCTCGACGGATTTGCGAGCACCCTCAGCTCAGGCGGAAACCTAGGTGGACCTCGACAAATTAGCCAGCAACCACAAATCAGACCGAAACCACAAACAAAAACCACCAGCAGAGGCGGATTTGCGAGCAACCACAAACGGAAACCACCAGCTCACAAGCAACTCGTGGAGCTCGACGAATTTGTAAGCACCCTCACCACAGGCGGAAATCTAGGTAGACCCAAGCATACGGAGGAGCAAGCAATGAAGATAATGAAGATCAAATACCAAGTCAATTCAATTTTTAGAAAATCAGAGTTCTATGTACAAAAGTGCAAAAACCTCATCAAAATCAAATCAAGTGCACTGAAGTCTCATAATTTTTTTTCAAGAGATTAACAAGGTGTTTGTGTGATTAAAAGAGTCATTTGGAGTATAATATGTACAATTTATATGATTGTCATATTATTAAATAATCACATATAATATTTTTAGTTTATCCAATGGTCAAAGCTCAAAGAAAGTTGATCGAATCTCATACCAATAAATTCTACATTATTATTTTTAATTTTTTGGCTTTATTTAAGTTCAAAATTCGATCATTTGAGCCTTCAAACAATTCAAAACTGATTTGAATAAATTAAATTCGAATTTACAAAGCATAAAACAACATTTAGGTGCAAATTGGGCCTCAATACGATTTTCTATTATTTTTAGACCTTTTGATGAACTGGGCTTACATAAACCCAATACAATTCAAAGAAGTTGTGAGCTTTTTGGTATATGGGAACCGAGTCTACACACAAATGAAAAGAAAAACCACTGAGGTTGTGCCTCATTAACCTGACTTGTGGGCCCCAACTATGTGAGTGCCTAATCGAAAGTTGCCCAATATCTAAACCCTGACATTGTCAGTGACTCATCAAGGCTTAAATCTCTTTTGCCCAAGTTCTAAATTATTTCCCATACTCAATTAACAAAAGAAGAAGAGAGAATAAGAACACGACTTTCAGATCTTTGACACTTGTAGCTCTAAGGGTGTTCCTTTTTCTTCTTCTTCCTCTCAATCAACAGCTCTCAAACTCGAAACATTGAAGGTCTCCAATGAAATTGATATACTTGATCTTTGAGAGAATGAGAGTTAACATGCAAGCCATATACCAATCAAAATATGAGAGTAAGGAGAGCACAATGATATCATTTCATGAAAATGGAGTTCACAGAATAAGGAAATAAGTCAAGCTCAAACATGTCGATACCAAATCAAAACTAGCAATCCATGGCACTAGGGATCAAAGCAAGATATTTAGTTGACTCTTGAGTTCACCACGATGCTTGAACTGAGCTTGGTTTGGTCTGGTAATAGCTGAATTGATCAAGGCACTAAATCTTTCTCTCAAGTTGTTGACAAGTGGGGACAAGAGTCTGGAGTGTTATGTAGATGCAAATGGGGATTGCAATGACCTCCTAGCACTTAATTGAGTATGTCTAGAGCTTAATTGGGATCAATTTGGAGCCTAATTGCAAAAACCCAATTCTTGAGCTCGAGTGATGCAAATAACATTAAAGAGAGGTATCAACATCAGCTCCAACAACCAGAAAAGCTTCTATACCTCTGCCAAAGTTGCTGAGGTCATCAAAGACCTGAAGATCCTTTGGGAGCCAATCCAATCAATGCACAAGGATTAATGCTGAGTTTGCATCATCCATAGACATCAGCCACTTAAATCAATGGCCAAGATCAATACGCTTTGTAGCTTCTAGAAGATTTAATGACATCTAAATAAATGGGACCACACTTGCATCTGAAAACTCAAGTTGCAACATAAAAGACCATACAGGACTCAAATCAGAAGAAAAGAAGAAAAGTAACAAAAAAATCAAATAGGAAATAGAATCCAATGTAATCTCAGCTAAAAAAGACTATAAATACCCATGTAATCCTCCAATCAAATGCCATTTTTTTACTCAAATTGTAGAAGTGATCGAAATTGCTTGACGCTTGCTAAACCTTTCATTTCTACCCAACATCTCATCTAATTAGGTGAGCGGTGTTGAATTTGACAAGAAAGGAGCCACATATAAGCCACCTTTATATGCTTTTGTAAATAAATTTGATTCTTGTTCAATGAAAATTTTAGTTTAAGTCTCTTTGGTCTTGTTGTCTTTGCTCTTTTTGGCTTGAAACTTAAATTAAATGCATGAAACATTCTTTAATGAATGATTTGAGCTTGTATCAGTGTTTCAAATCCTTATTCTGGTCTTCTATGTTCAAAATAAAATTCAAGTAATCAACTCTTTTGACATTTTGAAGTCAGATCTAGCTTTTGAATGCTCTTTTCTGATTTCTATATCAGTTCTTATGTTGCAAATCTTCTCTACTGATTCTAGATGTGCTTAGAACTTATAAGAGCAGTAAACAATCTTTGGAAATCAAAAGTTAGCACTAGAACCTCAAATTCAAATAAAATTTCACTCAAATTAGGGCTTAAATGTTCTTCCAAGATCAAATCAAGTTTTTGTGAAATAAAACCCTCTTTGATGCTTTAGAAATTTGTATATAGACATAATACAATATATAAGAGCTTGAAATGAAGTTTTCAAAGTCTGGAAGTTCAAATTGAACTCCTTATTCCCTTTCAACCTTTTGATTCAAAGTTGTGAAATTTGTTATTTTTGTATAAATCTCATTTCAAGTCCAAATAAAAAGCCTTTTATAGATATGTATATTATGTTTGTATAAATCTCCAAAATTTCATAATTTTTTATAAACAAATTTCAAATTGAGGTCATTTCAATCTCAAATTTTTGAAAAATCATACAAAAATAGAGTTTAAATGCAATAAATAGCTTTCTTTGTCCAAATTTGAAATAAAAAATTCTTTTTTTCACATTCTAGACCTAAATCCAAGCTCAAACACTCATGTCAACAACCAATATACCAAGTTGCATCCAGAAAACTCAAATCGGCCTCAAAGGAATGGTGCTTCAACGCCTGCCTGGCATCCAAATTCAAACCCTTCCCAAATCCTTAGCAATTTGAATTAGATCTAAATCTTTGTAAAAATTTGCAGTATAACAAATATACTCTCAGTCATAGGTTTAAATTGATCTACTCTTTGTGCAAATTTTGAGAAAATCACGTCCAAATGTCAAAGAAAAACGATAGAAATTGTGTTGTTCTGAGTCCAGTTTTGAGTTCGAGTTTCAAACTAAAAATTTTTAAGCTTTATGGATCCTTTCAAGTCTCAAGCTTTTCCAATCTTCAAAATAAGCATTTCAACTATCTCAAATCAATCATCAAACTTGTTTTCTTGTATTTGATTGCTTGTTTAGAACTGATTTAGGTATGGTGCTCAGTTGAATCCAAATATGAATTAAAATGAATCAAAAATTTAAATTCTAAGCTGAGCTTAATTTGATCTACTTCTGTGATAATTCTATGATGATTATGCAGATAATTGTGGACTTGCTTGATGATAAAAAGGTCAGGTTAGCCACTGAAATCCAAACTGGCACTCAAATTGACCAAATTGTGTTGAAACTGAACCAAATTCAAAATTCAAACAATGGCAAATTGAAATGCATGATTGATTGATGTTGTTGTCGGCGTACTATCCTATGCGTCCTCTTTCCAACACCCGCGTTGTGTCGTGTTCTTTCGAATGGAGGCATCCTTTTTGGAAAAAGAAGGACAGGTCTCTCCAAACGCGCGTGGTCTGTCTAGATAGACTAGGGTGCACGCAGTCCTTCGAGGTTTTGTTAATTTTGAACCAGTGAGGTTCTGGGATTCTATATCCTGGTTAGGCGCAAGATCCTGCCATTATTTACATGCCTTTTGAATACTATATTATTTTATGTCATTTTTTTACTTTGTATTTTTTTAAGATTTTCCTTTATTTATTTTCTATTTAAATGAGGAAATGTAATTTGGATAAAAGATGCACCTTTGGATTTATTTGCATTTTTAAAAGTTTTTGTACATTTAAAAGGAATTTTTCACACTCCAGAAATAATAACTAGGTTAGTGGTGTTAATCCTGCCACGTGTACTTGTTTACAAGTACACAAAAGGCTTGATTTAAATATTAAAATAATAGATAAAATTTAACCATTCATATATCGAAATGGAATAGCACACACAGTTGTACACAATACACAAACATCCAAAATCATTATATTTATACCAATGTCTATTTACAAATGTACAACAGAAGCAAAAGACCAAAAATACATTAGATGAGGACGATCCCACCAAAGGACATGGGCCCGACCCTCGCTTACCTACTACAAACTAGTCCTAACAAAAGAAAAGAAGAGAAACAAAGGAGGGGTCATCAAAACGGAAAACGCCGGGAACTCCATCCCAGTGCTCTTCTCGGGACATCAAAAAGACTCCTCAACCGGACCCCACAAACCATCGTGGAATATGAGAAACAATAATTTCTCAGTGCGGATTATGATCCAGCCTTTGAGCATAAATCTTTCTCTAAGGTGGGATCCAATCCAACACTTGATAATTAATTATGCACTTTTAAAACCAACTTCTTGATCTACTTTTATTTAATTTACCATACTTCTAAAATATCTTGACTGTATGTGATCTAAGATCGAGAATTAAAGTCGTGAAAGAAACCCAAAAGAGTATGAATAGTACTAGCATATAAATATAGTACGAAATTTAAGTCAAGCACCCTGAATTAATAACTCAATTTTGCAGAACACAGGAATCCGCCCTTAAGCGGATCTCAACTATAATAGGAGCCACCAGGCTTAAGGAAGGATCTAGGTGGAGCATCAACTATGCAGGAGCATCTAAGGCCTAGATCCGAAATCTTGAGATTGAAGAGCGGAAACCCTCTGGTAAAGCAAGCAGCCAAATGAAGAGCACACACTCATTTGGTCCAAAACATATTCCTATGTCCTACCTCACCAAAAGAGAAAATATAAAGTAAAAATCTTTGGCCTAGTTGCCATACAGAAATAAGGAACCGACTACCATTTTGAAATAATATAATAATAAAGAAACTATTTGTACCAACAAGGGACTAAAGGGGAGCCTCAGACTTTCTCTATACCAACCAGTGGCCAAAAAGGAAGCCCTTCGGATATTAGAAGATCTCGTAATATCGGCTAATAGAAAATATAATAGTAACATAATAGCTCCAATACCTTACATATGGCATGCACACTCTAGAATTGAGACGCCGACCTTAATCACTCAAGGAAAGGAATTATAATGCTTATATATATAGTATGAAGATTGAAAATGAAAACTCTCTGATGACACTATGAGCCATCAAGTGATGAACTTGTTTGGTAGGCAACAGTCGGATGTCTCTAAAGACATTCTGACGAGGGGACACCACGAGCGTTTAGTTTGCGTACGTAATCCACCCATCACAATTCTCTAAAATCACAACCAACTGGTGATCACCGGTCCAACTCTCATCACTCCCGACGAAAAATACAAATAATATTAATATGCATCTACCTATAAGATAACTAATAAGCTATACGATCCGTATATCGAATCTCACGTGCAGCATGAAAGAAGATGACATGCAATGCATATTGGTTTCAATATTTGATGTAGTTACCATTATGCAAATATGACAGTTCAAGTTCTATTGGCCTGTTTATCAAGTAATGGTAACTTTTGGTACCTTAGTTCCGATAAAAGAAAAGAAAGATTTATGGTATGGTTCCTAAACTTGGACAAAGTTATAAGCTCCAGGAACCCGCACCTAGGAGGAGTGGAGATCAAAAGTGAAGTCGACTCTACTCTGGGGGCAGCTCTAATGCGTCAGCGCCTAAGTCAGCGTCGATGGTGTCAGGAACAGCCTCGTCACCCACAAGAGAATATGAGTCGGCTAAATCTCCTAATTTTGACATTGGGTTTTATCAGTTTAATTTGTTGTTGAATCTTTAAATTGTGTAAACTAGAAATGATGATCTAGGCGTTGAGATGTCCTTGATGCTCCTAATTTTGTTTGATTAATATTTTTACTTAGTCAAATTCCTGTGCAGTGTCTCTGCTGCACAGGGGTGTGAGAATACTGTTTCTAAAGTCCTTTACTTCTTTGTTTAGTTCTCACTTTTATTTATTTATTAGTTCAATCAATGTTTCTATTATGTGTCACCATTATTCTACTGTTACTACGTCGTCAAGACGATATCCTACATAACATCAACAAAGAACAACACGAAGCAAACATGTTATAAATTCAACCACTTTTAGTTGGACTTTTAATTATTAAACTAAGAAGAGAAGAAAGAAAAAGATCTAACAGGTGTGTATTTATATTAATTAAGTGCTTATAGAGAAATTGATCAATATATAATATTATATTTTAATAATTACTTGATCATACTAATCATGTGTTTAGGTTAAAGGTATGCATGTGGTTTGTTTTGTTTAGATAAAGAGAAATTGATCAATATATATTACCATATTTATATTTTTACTTAGTTCAACCGTGTTGGGATTGTTCAGTGTTTAATTAATAAGCGTACGATACTTTTTATTGTACTGGTACACTTGCAATTAATTTATCATATAAATTTTAGAATTGTTAATAGTATTATCTTATTTAACTAAATGCTTAATTATTTAATTAAGTCGTTACGTATTGTATTAATCCTACGTCCTAAGTATCTAATTTATCGTATCTAGTTAACCCAAACATATTACTATGTCGTATCATATTGTATATACGTATATAAGTGATGTTATATAGTATGAAATAGATATAGAAAATAATGAAGTAAAGAAAAGAAACTCAATAAACACAATCAAAATCTTGTTGGTTATTTTTGATTGGTGTTTTTGTTTAAGTTGTGTGGGATCGAAGGCCCGAGACTCACACATCATCGTCGTAGCTCTCGCTGCACGGGCCATAACGTCATCTCCCTTATTATACCTTTCTCAGCCTTTTTATTGATTTATTATTTGGGTCCATTTATGGCTATTGAATTATATTGGGCCAGGCCACTATTTTATAACATCTTTTTAATATATCAATCTCGGCCCAAATAGGGCCCAAGCTCGATAACTCAAAGCTTTTATTTATTAATTTTATAAAATCCGATAAGGATCCAAATGGTCCAGTGGGCTTTAAAGCCCAAAGGCTCTTTTTATATTGTTATTTTTCTAAGGGTCCAGAAAAGGCCTTAAAGGCCCAAAGACCCAATACCTTACTAAATTTTATTTTGGACCTCTATTGCGACCGCAATAAGAACCATTGCGACTGCAATATGAAAGGAGATATTTGGCAATAAATCTGCTGATTTCCAGCATGATTGATTCACTGCGACCGCAAAAGACCTGCTTTAAGACATGTTTTGGCTGCCTAGATTTACCGTTATCTTTCGGATTGGATATTCTAGCTTTTATACCAAATTTGTGAAAATGTTTACAACAGTAAATATTAGAATTTGGAAAAGAATTGGAAAGAATGTAATTTCAAATATTTGATGAATATTTGATAATTAATTTGGCATCTTTCCAAGATACACTTACGTTCCTATAAATAAAGTCGGATCTCCAAGCATTATGGGGTAATATAAACGGTGGAAACACTTTTTTTAGGGCAAATGTGCTGCGCGTAACTACCGATACACTTCTCTATTAAGTGTTCGTACTTCTTTGAAGAATTCGTACTCACGTAGAAAAGAAAGCATCCCTTGTCGCTTGGAAGGACTCGTTGGCAAAGACCGTCGTGAAATCTCTTCCGTGATTCCAAGGACATCTCCTGTTTACTCAAGTTTGAAGAAAGAAGACAACGTTGGAGATGGAAAGTAAGTTCACTATTCCGCTTCCGCAAATTTTTACTTTCAAACATGTTGCACAGAGGATTTTGAATTGTTGCAATTGTTATGATATAGATTAGGAAAATTGTTTTATGCTATGCACATCACATATGGTTATGCAAATTACCAAAATGGGGAGTTTGTTGGATTAAACTCATCTCTTGTTTGACAATATGCAAAACAATTCAGTACTAACCTTGCATAATTGAGTTTTGGTGAGATGCATGTTAACACAGGTACACAATAGTGATGCAAAGGCTCAAACATGCATATACAAGTCAAGACATACTCAAAGACATCAAGAGAATGCAAATTGGGCAATTCCAGAGCCATGCGTTACTATAGCACATGCTCAACCCGTCACAACGGGTGCTCAACCCGTCACAACGGGTTCAAGAGGAGAAGAACTGGAGCATTGAAGATTTTCTAGAGGGATGCGTTACTGTAACGCATCAGAGACCCGCCACAACGGGTTCCCCACTCGTCATAATGGGCCCCCAACTCGTCACAATGGGTTACTTCTCAAGATGGCACAGAAGTCAGTGGATGAAGCAAAGACGGGCATTTTTGGAAAGATACCAACTCGTTATAACGAATTCTGTAACGCGTTATGGAGTTTCTGTAACGCATGAGCTCAAGATCAAGACTCTAAAACTTCAAGACGTGCTCAGCCTATATATACCTTAGGGATATGAACTTGGAAGACATCTGAAATCCTCTTCAAACTTTCAAGCATTCAATTGAGCATCAGAAAGAGCACTAGAGCCTTCTCCTACAACTGCCTAACCTGAGAGACTTAGGATAGCTACAATCATCTAATTGTCAATCCGAGAACATCTTTTCTTGCTAGTTTATAGCATTTGGTACACTACATTTGTGTTGTTAAGTAGTGCATCATTGTCCTTGATTGTGTTGTCAATCGGACCTTTGGCCTTGTAGAGTGGTGTAACCCTTACATAGGTTTAGGAACCTTATATTTGATTGCTTATTGAGAAGAAATCAAAGATAGGTTCCGCAATTATAAAGAACACTTATTACTTAGTGGAATCAGTCCCGAAAGAAAGTTTTGGTTCTGGGAGTCCCTTCGATGTAGGCCTAGTTTGTTTATAGGCCGAACCATGTTATATTGTGTGTTTTGTATTCTCTTGATCTCTCCTACTCTTTACTCTCTCTCTTTATTATACTTGCAATTTGTTATCTTGAGTTGCTCAATTGCTCTTAGTACTTGCTTGCTGAAATTTTAGCTAGGTGATTATGGTCTAAAAGCTTGAATTATAATTGTTGTAAACGCTTCCGCACTAATACTTGACCTTAGGACCCCAAACATTCTTACAAAGATAGCTATAATCATCTAATTGTCAATCTGAAAACACTTGTTTCCTAGCTTTGTTAGCCTTGTTTGGTGTACTACATTATGTTGTCAATCAGATATGTTTACCTTGTAGAGCGGTGTAGCCTCTTATATAGGTTTAGAAATCTAAGATTGGTTTTCTTATATGAGAAGAAACCAAAGATAGGTTCCGCTATTGTACGAACACTTATTGTTTAGTGGAATCGGTCCCGAAAAGAAGTTTTGGTTTCGGAAGTTTCATGGATGTAGGCCTAGTTTGTTTGTAGGCCGAACCACGTTATATTGTATGTTCTTGTATTCTATTGATCTCTCTTGCTCTTTGCTCTTTGTTTTCTCTCTTTACTATATTTGCACTTTGATTATTTTGATTTACTCAATTGCTCTTAGTACTTGCTTGCTAGTGATTCTAGCTAGGTGATTAAGGTCCAAACATTTGAATTGTAATTGTTAAAAATGCTTCCACAATAGCACTTGACTTTAGTATCCCATTCTAACAAAATCTATATATAGATGGTATTGGCTGATTGTCTTCTCAACAATTTTCAGCCTCCTTTCTTCCTCTGCTAGCAGCAGCCAAAACTTCCATTAGAACCTTAATCCTAATGCAATATTCTTGCTCCACAATCTCAAATATAGATATTGAATAATCAAGTTCTTTGTCTCTTCAAGTTATTTTTATTTACTACGGGTCTGGTTTTCATCCTTTGTTTGTAAAGAGCTAGATCTCGGTCCTTGTAAAAGATTTTTTGTTTAGTGCAAACAGCTCGACCTCGTCGGGGGTTGGGAGTCCCGAAGAGTAGGCTCGTCAATAGCCGACTCTATTAACATATCGGTGTCACGTGTTCTTCATTTTGTTTGCAATTTTTTAACTCGTCTATTTTAATTTCTTTATTTTTGGTTGGTTAAGAGAATTGCTACCATTGAATTGCTTTATGTATTATAACTTGTTTGTCATTAGAAATTGAATTGTGCATCAAATTGTAAAAAGAACTCCGGAAAATTTAGATAACTCTATTCAAACCCCCCCCCCCCCCTATAGGGTTCAACACACCTCACCTCTGATGAGGTGTTGGGTGGCGTTTCTCAGAGGAGGAAGTCTGGCGATCGTCGGAGAAACCAGAGGTGAAGGCTGTTAGGGATGAGGGTTGTGTCAATCTCAGTGATAAAGAAAAGGAGGGTTGTTGCAAGGAACATTTTTGTCTTTTAAAAAATAGTGATAAATAAGAGAACTACATGAGTTTATGGATGACAAATAACAGAGAAAGCAATTTCGGTTGACATTTTTAGGATTTCTCAAATTTTGAGTGGCACCAAAAAAAAATTCTCATTCTTTAACTGTAGAACTAGTTTTAGTTTTGACCTCTGAATCCAACCTACTAATATGTTATATGTACATCATCATCTGAAGTTGCATGAATTGTCCAGAAATGTTTCCGAAAATTAATTGTTCATTTGTTTTTCTATATAACAAACAGGAGAGGAACATGATCATAAGATAGAGGATACATGTGTGTGTGGAGCACGTGCAACCATCTCAATGCAACGAAGAATTCAATCAGAGGAAGAAGAAGAACTATGAGCTGAAGGCAACAACTAAGGCATGTGGTGACTGGTGAGATCATCTCCACCAAGTGCCAACCCGAGGGACCCAAACCCGGGTTCATGGTCGAGGATGCCACATTGGAAACGATCACTCACTCCCATTTCGTATGATGTGGTGAAGGACCTCAAGGGAGGTTACTGAGCTCTCTGAATTAGACAGCAAAGTTCTCAAATTTTCTTGATGGCAAAATGTGAGTCGCCGGTGAAATGAGGTGGAGCTTGGGTTACCAGCAATACTAGAGTGGCGAAGTGGTAGGGTGGCGGAGCGTTAGGGTTCTTCTCTTCATCTTTTGATTTCTCCCGTGCGAGTGCGAGTCGATGTTGGATAGTTTTGGTTTGGTTTATCGACTAAGTTCGATTCAATTTCTATCAGATCTGCCCAAATAGAAAAAAAAAATTAAACCTGACGGGAGTATTTTGGATATTTAAAAGATTATGTATTTTTTTAATTAATATTATATGGTCATAATAGAAGAGAAATAATTTCAGCAGAATTTTAATGGCAATTTGTCAATTTCAACTTTGTAGTGATATTTTGTCAATTTGTCAACTTTAGAGTGGTAAATTAATAACCAATTTTCTCTATTTTTAAATATATCTTTTCATTTAATCCTCATACAATTAAAGCTCAAGTTCCTTGAATAGAAATTAGGTTCAAATAAAATTATCGTGATTTTAAAATATTGCATAATTATAAATTTAATTTCCACAATAATATTTAAAAAATAATAAACATAAGAAATAACGAGATTTTTTCTATAAAAACAAAAAAAAGTAAGAATGAAAACAAAGGATCCACGTACAAAACATATATATACTTGAGGAATTGAAGTAGGTGCTGTGCTCGTAGGATTAATTTTCCAAATATTTATGAGACAATTGTACAAATCTCTGTTTTCTCGCTGCACATGACCATGATCTTGCATTCTTGCTGCAATAAGATAATTTTGAAATATATACTTAAAATTTCAAAGAATTTTAGAAATATGTCATACCCTAGATTTTTTTGCAGAAGTACACCTCTAAACCTACGATTTTCAGTAAAAAAAATATACATATGACACAAAATAATTATAATAATATATTTCATATTAATATTTTATCTCAAAAACTCTGAATTCGCTCATGCATATGAACTTGCACATGATAAATCAGCACATTGTGGCGCGTCATGAAATAGCACAATAAGACGTGCATATATATATTTGTTATGTATTATGTATGTTGTATCATAAATATGATGTGTCTTTCTGTTTTTTTTAGCACATTACATGAAGAACTTAATGTGAAGAGATTATGGTATGCATGTTTTTTTAGCATATATATATTCGCATCTTGTATATATATATATGCACAAGACAATTTTGTTTTCCAAAATAAGTTCTATATGGTATGCATGTAAAACACACTTACACATGAGTATCAATGAATCGGATTCGAATCAGCTTTTAGTAAAAAATTTATGAAGAGATTATGATATTTATATATCCGATAAAAGCTTGAAAACTCGGATAACTTTCTGTAAAATTATAAACTAGAAACAATAATTTCAACTAAATAACTTCATAGCTAATTTTAATTACATACTTTCCTAACATATAAGATACACATGCAGCTTAATACATAAACAAACAATGGAGTATATTTATTACACCAGACTATGTTATTTTATTGATTTTTTTTTAAGTTGTATTTGGATCTTGCAAATTCAATATATTAAACCGAATCTTCTTTAAATTGATATACTGATTCGTCTATGTGGATTTTGATCATGTTAATTAATGCTTGCAACTCAAATTAATACTAGATGTAGATCAGTTTCAGGCTACGTAAATTCGTTTATATAAAATTATGGGAGCTGATACGTAGATACCATATTTGATACCAACTATCAATATCGATTTTATTATGCATTTTTAATTGAGTTATCGTACACATTATTTTAGTTATTATACATGTTATTTTTTGTAATGAAATAGTTATATATGTTATTTTTTGTACTGAAATAGTTATGTTATAACATACATAATAACTCAAATAATGTGTACGATAACTCAACTAAAGATGCATAATATCAAATATGATATCTACGAAACATTCTCCTAAAACTATATATACAATTTAAACTTTTTAATGCATTGTACCCTCAGAAAAGTTCCCAACTTGGTAAACAGCTTTAATCATGTGATCATTGCTCCATCAGTATATCATTTACCAATGAAAAGGTAGTTTACATTTTAATTATTACAATTATACAATATAATAATCAAATGAACAAATTAAAAGGCATGTAACCAGATAGAAGCAAGTTTGAACATCATGATAACAATCTTATGCCAACTTTTGTTGTACCAATTCAAAAAAGAGAGGATTGAAAAGGTCCCACCAAAACCTTAGAAAGTTAGATGCCTTTCCACTAGAGTTGCAAGTTGCAACAAATGAATACTAGTGTGTAGATCAGTAGATATAAGTAGTGGAGAAACAATCAATTGCTTTGTTTTTTCTTGGTCCCACATGTCTGTCTTCATGATGTCCAGGTACTTGCTTTAGTTTTCTTGGTTCTTCCATGCATGCATCTGTGTTACAATTCATGTTGACATGCATGCAATTCAGTTTGATTTGTGTAGATGAGCAGTGGCGTAATCAGAAATTTTTTGAGAAAGGAGCTAGCATGACAAGTTTATGCGTAGTCCACTACATTTGAAGAGGTGCCGAATGATTAATTGATATAAGCTACATATCAAATTTTACGAATCGAGAATGAGGTCGGGGCTCATGTGGGTCCCTACAGCAGTTCCGCCCCTGTAGATGAGTAGATCGTTATTTGAAATTAAGTATTTAGCTGCAGGTCTGTATATTGCAAATTTCAGAGAAAAATGATATATGTATAATTGCATTACAACAGACTATCAATTACTGGTAATTTAAAATTTAGAATTCTTATTTCTTAATTATAGACATTCCACACAAGAGTTGATGGTATCAATTTTACATCCGATTTTGTTGTTTAAATTAGAATGCTTCAAAAAAATATATTGTGGGCACTTTTTATTGAAGATTGTTTTTATATTAGAGGTTGGGCTCAACATTTATTTTAAATACGAATATCATCTCACAATGTTCAATACAGATTGAACATGTAACCTGAGCGATAGCGACAGTATCACTGACTATTTTTAAGATTAAGAAAAGAACAAGAACAAAATAGAATTTTTTTTTTATCAATGTTATGAGATGATAAATAGATAGATATATACATTGGAGATTGGAGAAATAAAATAATGAAGCCGAAATCATTTTTCTCAAACCAATCAACACAATACATAAATAAATAAAAAAAGAAAATCTAAAAATTATTTGCACAATTATTTTGAAAGACAGATACAACTAACCAAACTACTAATTACTTTTATATATATAGCTCACCTAACTAATTTCATGTAATTTTATGATAGCCTTGTAATAATATAGCTCTTCTTCTAACTTTGCTATCATGTAATTAAACATATTGCATTTTTCATCTTACCTTTTTTTTTTTCTTCCCTTCGAATATGCACCGTCATCTTACTGACTTTAAAAAGAAAAAAGAAAAAAGAAAAGAAAATTGGATTACTAAAGCACGTTGTTAAATTAAATGAAAGAAATCAAATGAATGGTCAGAGAGTGCACGCATGGTTGGTTACATAATTGTGCAATAGAAGAACGGATCCAGATTTCATGAACTTTGTTGTTGTTGCACTTTTGGGAATCGTATTGTCGGTAATGTTCAAAAATGAGTATTTTTATGTGTTGATATTGTAATAATTATTGTGCGAGCAGAATAATGTCGCTGTGGCAACATCGAGAATTTAGAGAGGTCTCCTGATCACTTCTTTGGAGTATTTCAGGAAAAGTCGATTCCACTTTTGGAGCCCCCAATTTCACGAAATCGTTAATGAATTATATATAATTTTGAAATTTTTTTTTGAGAAAATAATTTTTTGAAATTTTTTGTTATCAGTTAAAATTAATTTCAACTACAACAATGGTAGTTGATTCTACTAATACTTTTGAAACTTTTTACTCGTAAACAACTATATTATAATATTATTTAGTCACACCGTTTGTTTGTTTTTTGTTGTAAATTGTGAGTTGCAATGTCGCACAGAAACCATTGTGAAAAGGTCGACTGTCTAAATTTAAGCAATTAATTTTGCTCGAATTGATATTATTTGATCTCAAAATTGATATTATTTTACAAGAGAATTTAAGCAATTAATTTTAATTACTTTATAGGTCAAAATTTATGTCTTTTAAAAAGAAAAAAGAAAAAAGAACATTTACATTTTAAATTTTATGTTTTTAGTTTCTTTGTGTACAAGTAGGATTTTTTTAATTTTTTTTATAGCAAAGTAGGTATCATGTGACTGCCAATTTCATAAAATCATTAATTTATACATTGATGACCAGTATCTGCTAGATAGCACAAAAGAAAAAGATAAATTATTCATTTTGGTCAATCTCAATTTAATATATACTATGTTCATATGCCAACAATCTGGGGCGGATGCATGTAGGTCAAGGGGCCGTCGTTCTTTCTGAAATTATTTTTGCAAAATAATCTTATATATTTATACGATTTGTCATTTTTCTAAAATAATTATGTATATTTAAAAATGTGTCTCATTTTGTCCCATGAAAAAAGGTTATGGATCTTTCTCCTGACGAAAATTTTGGATCTGTCACTGCCAACAATTTATTAGTTTCTTTAACAGGTAATCAGAAAAATAAAAATTTGAATCTTGTACGAAAATATAATGACAATCTTCATGTGCTTTGTAGACAAAAATCATAATTGTAATTAATTATTATTGTTAAAAAAATAATTAAATTATTTACTAAAAGTATTTATATATAGTAAACGAAACAATTTTAGAGTGGTGAACGCATCTGAAACAGATTTCTATGATGGTCACTCTAACACAAGAGCATCACTATACACCGTGACAACACAGAAGAAGGCTCCCCTGCACATTTTAGATGGCACAAAATCAACAAGGAAATCAGCTCCCAGCACTGCCCTTCAGTTTTTTCCGCTCAAACTGACGCGTGAGTCTCATGCGAGCCACGCGCTTTTAACTTTAGGAAGCCTCTTTTTAGAGCATTGACCGGAGGCAAAGTTAGAGGCACCGTATATTAATCCAATCAACAAACATTGCCTCGACATACACAGGAGTAAATACAATGAGAAAGTAAGCTGTGAGATATCTATCCTCTGATTCGAAGGTGTTGCAGTTGCTGTGCGCGTCATAATATACTAAACAATGTATGTAAAAGACTTTATGAGTATTAGTGGATACTGACCACTGGTGACTGGATGGGCATCAAATGTCAGACGATTTATTTAAATTTAGACTATGCTACTGTCTCAAAAAATAAAATAAAGTATACCAGAAAGATGTTGAACTCATAAACTTCTTAGTAAGTAAAGCTCGTATTACAGCCTTTTTTACTTCTTAGCAATTTTCTTATTTGCTAGGATTCTTTTTAATTGACGTAGTAAAAAAGGAACAACCCAACAACTTATTATAAAAGAACAATTATAAATATAGAGAGCAAGGCTGTGTGAAACATCACGTCCATTCTTTTTTGAGCTACTTTTCAAAGCATATGTTTGTGATTTTGAAACATAAATTTTGCACTTTTTACAATAAAAACGAGAAATCTAATGATTCAAAATTACAAAGTATGTACTTTGCGAAATATAATAATCTTGCCCAAATATATATATCATATATTGTGTGTGTTAAAAAATGAGAAATTTAAGCACAAAAGGCTCAGTGTGGAAAGTAAAGCCCAAAAGGCCCAATTCAACGACATCACTCGAACAATGTCTATGTAATGTATGGCTGTCAAACGTCTAAAACGGCAGCGGAACAAGGTTGTTCCGTTTTCGTTCCGTTTCGTTGACGGAACAAAAAAATTCTTTCGTTTCCGTTCCATGTCGCACGGAACAGCGATTTCTGCGAAAATTGCACTGAAATGGAACAGATTTTACTTCCGTTTATGTTCCACTGAGTTAAACGAAACAAAAATCTCTTTCATTTTCGTTCCGTCCAAAACGAAACGTCCGAAACGAAAGGATATTGACAGCCCTAATGTAATGTATGCATTAAGAGCTTCTGCTCAAAAAACAAAAACCCAACTAAGCCCATTAGAAACTCGGCCTCCCTCCCCACCGGGAATCGACTCTTCATATCCTCTGCTGCACTTTTTTGTGCATCGGAGATTGCATTTTAATACGTTAGATTAAAAAGCGACGTTCTATATGATCGTTACTGTTATGATTCAGACAGATTTTTATAGTAATACATCACAACCGTTGATCGTTAATCCGGCGTACCATATTAAAATGCAGCTTCTGCTGCACAAAGTGCAGCACAAGATTTCGTTTCCGCCTCTCCTAGGGTTTTTGACAGATCTCAATTCTCACACCTCCATTCTTCCCTCATCGCCGCTGCTTCCTACTAACCGCTGCTAACCAGCAAAAGAAGAAGAAAAGGAAGAAACAGGAAGCAAAAATGAGGCCGATATTGATGAAAGGCCATGAGAGGCCTTTGACATTTCTCAAGTACAACAGAGAAGGGGATCTCCTCTTCTCCTGTGCCAAGGACCACACACCCACGGTCTGGTTCGCCGACGACGGAGAGAGGCTCGGAACCTATCGTGGCCACAACGGTGCTGTCTGGTGCTGCGATGTTTCCCGTATGAACCCCTTTTAGTTTATTTTATTCAAATTTACAACTCCTGCCCCTCAGGATTTGCTGCTTGGTTTAATTAGATGTTGTTGGTAATTAGTTTGTGCGGTGCGGGTATATCTGATGTTCATTGCTGATAGAAAAGGGATGAGAGCAAGATTTGGGTTTATTAAGTGTGTATAGTAGTTGAATCGTAAAATGTATCGTGTATCGGTGGATTTTGTATCGTATTGTGTATCGTATTTTGTCGTTAAGATACGCTAAGCTATTTTTAAAATAACAAAAGAATTATAGTAATTAGTATCTAACAAAAAAAATCTAAATAATTAAAGAAACCATGGTAATTTTAAATATATTGATAAGTGTCAATTGATATCGATTTAAATTTCTTGCATATTAAGCTATTTATCTTGGAAAATGGCGACTCATCCTTGAATTTCACTACTCGTATCGAACCGTAAGATATGTATCTCTCGCCCTTTGACTCGTATCGAACCATAAGATACGCATCGCGTATCATAAGATACTAACTTCTATGAGTTTGTGTTCCATGTCCTGAACTGAAACTTGCATGACACTAAGTTTTAGAATTAGGAGATATGTATATTTGTTAGTTGAGTTGTAAATGTAGTCCCTATCTGTTTATCTCTATGCAATTCATGGGAAAATAAATTTAAAGTGGCAAACTACTTTTGCTAGTACTTTAGCTGCTTATATGAAATGTTTTTTGTTTCCTGTAAATAGGTATATAAGAATAATTTGGTTTATACAAGGGGTAATGCATGAATGTTTCTATGAGTGAAGGAAAAGGAATTTATCTGTTCCTCCTGTCATATATGTTATGGTATGTTGCAGGCGACTCAAAACGGCTGATTACTGGTTCTGCCGACCAGACAGTGAAGCTATGGGATGTTCAAACTGGGACCCAGCTCTACTCCTTTAACTTCAACTCACCAGCTCGATCAGTTGATTTCTCCGTTGGCGACAAGCTGGTGGTCATCACAACTGACCCCTTTATGGGCAATCCATCTACTATCCAAGTCAAGTGCATAGCTCAGGATCCATCAGACCGTAAGTGCCATTGAAATGGTAGTCTTAACTTGAGAATATATTTCTGAATTTTGCACCTTTCTCATGGCCTACTTTCGATGTCCCAGTAAATTTGCCTAAGTGATTTGTGTTTTGTCGGGTGACAATGTAATGTCATGTTTGTTGAATCGAGCCCCAGATAATTCTTTGGTTTAATGTCTGTTCAGTTTCTGTCTCTATTGTTTAGTTGAGACTTGGGCTGGATGGTACAGTATATTGACCATCCAGGTTTACATAATAAGGTTGCACATCATTGAAATGCATCTTTTTAAGGTTTAGTCATTGTTTTTATCAGGTTAAGTTCTTGTTAGGCGAGAGTTTGGGGTTCGGGCTCTAGCAGCTTTTGGTTTTTTCAACACATTGCTTGCTCTGCTTTGCTTATATAGACTAGTGTTTTTAATTTATCTTATTTTCTCAATCATGCTGTAGAGACTAGTGATTCAGTATTGACAATCAAGGGCCCAGCAGGGAGAATAAACCGAGCTGTATGGGGCCCATTGAACAAGACTATTATAAGTGCTGGTGAAGACTCCGTCATTCGCATATGGGATTCTGAGGTGTCTCCTTCTCTCTTGATATCCAAACTAAAAAGGCTTTTCCAAATGAGCATTAGGTTCAGCTCAGTTACATCTTGATTAAACACCATGAACCAAGCCACAGTTCATTTAAGTTGGCTTTTAGCTATGTCACCCGGATACTTTCCGGTACTGTGCCGCATTGTATCGGATACTCCTTGGATACGTATCCAATAAACCACGTGGCGTATCCATGACATGGCGTATCAAGATTGGCGTATCCGATTATTTTATTCATTTTGACATACGAATTAGATCTCCGATACGTCTCGATACATTTTGAAACTTCATGTGACAATCATATCTTGTAAAATCGCTGATAATTTTTGTTATATCGCTAGAAAAATGAGTGAAACATGAAGTATGGAGGAGATTTGAATCCAAAACAAGCTACACTATTAATTTTTTTATTAAATTATAATATTATTAATTATTTTTTAATTAAATTTTAATATATATAGCCGCACCCATATCTAACAATTTTTGAAATCGCCGTATCGCCGCATCCGTATTGTATCCGATACGATACCTGCACCTGTGCAACACAGCTTTTTAGAGATGATTTTTGCCAAAAATGCTATTGAACCTATTTTCCCTTGAAAATAATGCAAGGTAAATAAGAGAAATATGTCAAGACATGGTCAACTTGTATGTTACAACCGCAGCTGCTGCCTGCTGTACTGTTTCCTTTGCAAAAAGTTGAATTTGAAAATTTATCCCCAACATCTTTTATATTACAAACCATACAATCTGACAATTTCTTCTTTTTGACTGTGGCATATAGACAGGACAACTATTGAAAGAATCAGATAAAGAGAATTGTCATCAGAAAACAATATCTTCTCTGTGCATGGCTGCTGACAAGTCCCACTTCCTGACAGGCTCTGCTGATAAATCAGCCAAGGTTAGGATATATTCTAGGAGGTGAACTACCCGCTTAATTGTTGGATGATGCTTATTATTTTTGGAGTAATTTCTTTGGTAGGGCAAACTGGGAAACATCGAGCTTTCCAATTTTGTTGCAACCTTAAGAGTTATTCCCAATCCCAACGAGAAAAGTGCGGATGGGAAAATACTAGCAGCAGGGTTGATTTTAATCTACTTATAATTTTTTTATTTAGTAGTAGTTTTAAGGGTTTGTATAAAAAAAAATATAGCTGAACCTGGTAGACAACATTAATGGATAGTTAAATGTTGTGAATTAATGGAGAGAATAAAGAATTACATGTTTTAATGTATTAGATGCTCTCTTCTCATGATTTTCAATTATGTTTTAAGGCTATTAACTGCGGGTAGGCACTAGTCTGTTGATCTGGAAGCAATTACATTGTCTTTGACATTTCTTCCTATTCTTGTTTTTTTTAGCTTTGGGACAGTAGGTCCCTGGTGCTTCTAAAGACATATATGATGGATCGTCCTGTAAATGCTTGTGCAATTTCTCCCCTTCTTGATCATGTGAGTACACCCTCTTTTTGCAATGATAGACCAGCAAATCTAATATATATTGGCATACACTCCCCAAATATTTAGTTGTATTTTTTGCCATCATCGAACAAGGGAGGTGGCTAGTTTGACTGTTTGAGTATTTTTAGGCCTGTCTAACGTGGCCAACGGCCACGAAAGACAGTCTACTCGTTTTCATTTCGTGAATCGCACGAAATTTATTTTTTCTGGCGTTTCTCGTTTTGTTAAACAAACGAAATAAATTTTTTTTTCGTCGATCGTTGCATCTGTTCCATTGATCGTATTGTTTTGCACGTGCACGCAAGAGGAAAATGTAGATCATCAGATACGAATGACCAAGAGAAGGTCGGTTCCCTTTTCTTTTATTTTTAAATTCAAGTTTTGAAAGATATTTTTGAACGTTGATGACACGTGGTGCCAGGGATCACCTCACCTATTGCATGTGATATTTCTGTAGATTTTTTCTATGGGGCCCACTGGAAAGAGATGAAGCCTTAAGGCATTTCCGAGATAGTTTGTTGCTTTGGGAATAGAGACTGACTGATGAGCCCTCGTAAAAATAGCGTGAACTGGACAATTACGATTACCAAAACTATCTTCGTCTTTTTTTTGGGGGCAAATGAGAATAAATCCAACTATTAAACGCAAGCAAACGCAGCAGACGAAAACGAAATGGACATTGATCGTTGTCATTTCGTTAATCGAACGAAAAAAAATAAATTTGCGTCGAGCGTTTCACGCGTAGAACGAAATAAATTTTCTTTCCGTTGATCGTTTCGTCAGAACGAAACGTAACGAAAACGATCCAAACGGGCTTCCGTTTGCAGGCCTAAGTATTTTCTAGTGTTTTTTTTAATAAAATATGGCATGATGTTTCCATTTCAGGTGGTGATTGGAGGTGGTCAGGAAGCAGTCAATGTGACAATGACTGACCGCCGGGCTGGAAAGTTTGAGGCTAAATTCTATCACAAGGTTTCTTTTTAGTAAATGGAATTACTTGATGCTAATTCGAATAGTTCTTGTTGGGTTCAAGTGTAGAAATGAAATACTAAACCTTCTATTATTTGATTTTTAGATTTTGCAAGATGAGATTGGTGGTGTAAAGGGTCACTTCGGACCAATAAATGCCTTGGCTTTCAATCCAGATGGAAGAAGGTACATTCTGTTAGCATTTTTACTGTCATTATTTGATTGAACGATGCCTCCTCAGGAGACCCTGCATGTAATTTTGTTTTCTCCAGTTAAAGCTGATGTCTCCTTTTATGTATGAACCCAGTGAGTTAAAAAGGTGAGGGAAAAAATAAGGCAAAAACTTGGGTACTAAAAGAATGGGTACACTGGGTACTTTGACCCATCTGGACCGTTCAATTCGTCGATATTGGTAAAAAGTGATTTCTTTGAGAACACAATAAAAGTTAAAAGTAAATCATTTATCACCAATCTCGATGAATTGAACTGTCCAGATCAATCGGAGTATTGTACCCATCTTTTGGAGTATTCAAGTTTTTTCCATCAAACTTATGTTTGCTTACTCTGGTATTTTTCTTGTTTTAATTGTAAAAGCTTCTCGAGTGGCGGTGAAGATGGGTATGTTAGGTTGCATCACTTTGACCCCGAATACTTCAGCATCCGGATGTAGACATGCAAGCAGTGTGCTTGGTCGTTATTTGGGAACTTGTTTTTTATTCATAGAAAATTTGAAGCATTTCATGAGGAGATCTAGGATTATGGATGCACATCTTCTTTTGAAGACTCAATGGCCACCAGAGGTGGAAGGCTTTGTATTTTTGATGATTTGAAATTTTTATTTTTCTTCTTAAGATAACAAAATGCATGTTGAGTGACTAACTTCCCTTGTATGGTTTGACTATATTTTGTTTTCTTTATTAATGAAATGTTTAAATACTGGATCTCTTTCAGTGTACAGATAGTTGCATCCCTATATCTGTTTTCGTTATTTACACCAAGTTATATGTTCAAGTTCTTCCATATTAGATGCGAGGCATGTAGAGAACCTACTCTGCTCCAGCTCTTAATACCTTTTTGTACCATTCGAAGTATCTGCACTAACTTTAACAAATATTTGTATCTCATTATTGTAATTGAATGTGTGCCTTCTATTATCATATATAAATATTTAAAACATGTGTTGATACTTTCTCTACATCTACAGGATAGAATTAGATTAAATTTTGATAGGAGCACATATACACGCAGCTTGAATTTGCATGTGCTTCAAAGTATACAGCCAAGTGAAGAGATTTTGTTCCTGGATCCAATAAATCTATCATCGTATGATCTGATCAATCCTGTTCCCGCTCCCTCCCTCACTGGCTTCTCCAATCCTGATCCTACCTCCCTCTCTCACTCTGCATACGAATGATCACTGCTCCACTGCCTGCCTGACTCTACTCCTGCACTCCCTGCCAAGCTGCCTTCCTCAGTCACAAGTCGACTCCCATCAACGAGAATTCATATCTCATGGAATACTCCGTATTACGGAATAGCAGTCCAATGCTTTATATAACTTCGAAATTCGCATGCACAAATCTCGAAGTTGTATAAACCATTCGATTGCTATTCCGTAATACAAAATATTTCGTGAGATGTGAATTCCATCAGCGATCCCGCTCTTATTACACCTTTGCCCCTGCCATCGCCCTCCTCTCCTCCCTGATCCCGTCCCGAGTCTCCTACTCCCACACTCTCTCCTTCAGATTGTCCTTGCGACTCGCCCTCTCTATTTCGTGACTTGATTTGGTTTTCTATGTATTTATTATATTTTACTCATATTGCTTTTTTAATATGTATAATATACTCTTTTTTGTATTCAATATTTTTGAATGAAATTCATACCTCCATAAAGTAATTTGTGTCTATCTTCTCTAATCAAAGTTCTAAATTCATTCCTGCACACATCACATTACAAAGTTTATATTTATACAAATTATTATTGCATATGATAAAAAATAATTGAAAGCAACATTTATAATTAGTAGCTCCCAAATTGTCACATCTTGAAAAAAGATAATTGAGGAAGGGGTTGTCTCAATTCATGAAGTAAAGATTTTGGTCAAAGAACTTCTGTTGTCATTGTCAAGTTTTTGTATTTTGCCTCGGTCGAAGATCTTGAGAATGTATCATGTTTCTTGCAAGATCAGGAGATCAAATTAGGACCATAGAACACGGTAAAGTCAGTTGTTGACCTTCGATCATCTGGACACACAGTCCAGTCTGCATCACAATAAGCAATGAGAGAGAAATTTGGAGATGGTTGTGTAAGTAGGCCCATGTGGATTGTACCCTGAATATATCTTAATATCACTTTGACTATTTTTCAGTGCACATCAGTTGGATTAGAAATGTACTGAGATGTCTTGTTGACTGCAAATACCAAGTCAGACCTTGTTATGGTGTCATACTGAAAGCCCCCACCATTGTTTTGTATTGAAAAGGATCAGAGAGAGGTTTTGCCAATTGAACACCAGGTTGTAATGGAGTGATATAAGATTTTGCTTCTGTCATAGAAGCTTTTGCCAGAATATTCTCCAAATGCCTGGTTTGAGTAAGATACAACTCTTTATCATGTTTGGTAACTTCAATACCCAAAAAATAGTTTAGAGATTCAAGATCCTTGACAGAGAATTGATTTTTCAGTGTGTGAATCAAGGATGAAATGGCCTTAGTGTTGTTGTCAGTGATTATTATATCATCCACATAGATCAAAATATAGATGATTACATCTTTACTGTTAAAAATAAATAGAGAATGATCAAAATGAGAGGAAGAGAAATGATTTAAAGTAAGAGGTCTTTAGTTTATTGAACCATGTCCTTGATGCTTGTTTCAAGTCATACAAGGTCTTTTTGAGCAAGCAAACATGAGTTTCTGATAGTAGTGGGTTTGATCACTGGTGTGGTTTTAATTATACTCTAATCTTCTATAAAAGTTGCAAGTATATAACCGTCGATTATAGTATTTAGGAGTCTCAGGGACAAGTCAGATTATTTCAGATTTTGGTAATTTAATCTAAGTAAAGAAAAGATTCCAAATTTGAAGTTGGTGTTTGTGTTTGAATTTTAAACTAAAAACTAAGACTAATTACATTTCTAACTAGATAATTGATCATGATTAGTGCTTACTAGAGTACACTTTCCACTAATGTCGATACTTGTTTGGTAGTTATTTTCCTTAAGTAGTATGAATGTTCAGTTTGCAAATATGGTACCAAGGGTATTTCTATATTAGTATCGTGTTTAAACAAGTAATGGCTTCACCTCTCGATATATGGTTATACTAGTTTAAACCCTTTAAGATCTTCCGTCTTAATTATTCTAAGTAGTTGTAATTCTCCTCTCGGTACTTGGTATAATTTATTAAAAAATAATTAGGAAAAACCCAATCAATAAATGTCATGTTTTGGTACTTGATTTATTGATTACCTTACTTCCTATGGTCTAAATCTAACATTAAATTTCTCAATTGTAAACATTAAATCTTAAGATGTGCAATTTGATCAAGATCGCAAACAAGTAAAATAGAAAGCAAGTCATAACCAAATCTCAGAAAATATACTAAATCAAGCAAGTATACAACGTAGTTTCAAGTCATCCCTAATAAAATCCAAATCCAAATACAAATAAGAGATAAAATTGATTTTTTGCGATGATATGACTTCGTCTTCTCTTCTACTTCTTCTTTGCTCCTAGATGAAATAACTATCTCTAACCTTCAGTTTTTTGGCTGAAAAATGTAACATAACTGACTTTGGAAACATAGGTATTTACATGGAACAAAATCCTAAAAATAGAACTCTAAAAAAAATACAACATTTTTTGTCCTGGATTGTTCAATTGTTGCCACAACAGTGACTGGTTACGGCCGCAACTGACTTGGAGTTAGTTTATGTCCGACTTCTTACTTGGATAATAATTTGTCTTTTGGACGCAAAAAAGGCATATTGCGGCCGCAAGAGACTTGGATGAAATTTTGAAACTTTTATGTTTTGATTCTACATTCTTCATTGTGGCTACAATAAAGGCCTTTGCGGCCGCAATAGACTTGTGGAATTGTGCTAGATTTTGTGTGGGAACTGTAAATGTTGATTGCGGCCACAATATGGGCCTTTGCGACTGCAAGAGATGGATCTCTCCTGAGGTTGATTGTTGTCGCAATGGATGTCATTCCAGTCGCAATTGACTTGGCAAACATTCACTTTGCTCCATTCTTCATTCCAGTTTGCTCCGAATCGCCCAATTGCATCCTTATTGGTCCAAAATACCCTTTTCCCTCCATTAAAGCACAAATAGAGTAGTGACCTGAACTTAATCAAAATTTTGTTACACTAAACTCTTCTCTTGTTTGACAATTTGCAAAACAAATCAACACTAATCTCGCACAATTGAGTTTTGGTGAGTTGCAGAATATTGTGCTCTTGCTAGTGCTCAATTGTATGCTTGGAAACTTGGAGAGGGTTTTCTTGATTCTTCTGGTTCGAATCCCCAAGGTATATATATGTAGGTCACATCTTAAAGTCTTGAAATCTTGAACTGCTGCCTCTTGTGTTACATAAACAGACAATCCGTTACAGAACCCGTTGTAACAGGTTGCATTCTTTCCCAATTCCCCCTTCTCTGCTTGGCTGACTAACTTCTTGGCCCTCCTTGACAGAAACCCATTGTGACGGGTTGGCAACCCGTTATAACGGTGTGTGGGATGCGTTATTGTAACACATGAATCTGCCAATCATGTTGAAATCCCATGTTTTCAGCTCTTCTCCTCTTTAATCTGTTACAACGGATTGGGAACCGTTGTGATGGGTGGGCAACCTGTTATGACGGGGAGGGAACTCGTTGTGACGGGTTGTCCATGTAATCTGGTAACACATGAATATGCCAGAGCCCTATTTTTGCCCAAGTTGCTTGCTATTGATATCAATGTGATCGTTATGACTTGTACATGCATGTTTGATCATTTGCATCATCATATTGTACATGTATAAACCTTCTCCTTCAACTTTCTGATCTAGAGAAAGATAGGATAGCCAAATTGTCTAATTTTCGATCCGAGAACACTTAATTATTGATTTTGTTTGGTGAACTACATTGTGTAGTCAAGTAGTTCTTCCTCATCTTGATCGTGTTGTCAATCGGACACGTTTACCTTGTAAAGCGGTGTAGTCCCTTACGTAGGTTTAGGAATCTAAGATTGGTTGTCTTGTTGAGAAGAAACCAAAGATAGTTTTCGCAATTGTAAGAACACTTGTGATATAGTGGAATTGGTCCCGGAAGGAAGTTTTGATTTCGAGTCCCGTGAACATATGTCTAGTTTGTTTGTAGGTCAAACCACGTTACATTGTGTGTTCTTGTGTTCTCTTGATCTCTCTTGCTCTTTACTCTCTCTCTTTACTATATTTGCACTTTATTATTTGATTTGCTCAATTACTTTTAGTACTTGCTTGCTTGTAATTTTAGCTAGATGATTAAAGTCCAAAAGTTTGAATTGACATTATTTAAAATGCTTCCGCACTAGCACTTGACCTTAGGACCCCATTCTAACAAATTTAACTTTATTTAACATTAAACTATTCAAATTATGCTAAATTTGAATTAATTTCCACAATAAATTCTAGGTTAAAATATATGTAATTTGGACATATCACATTCTCCCAAGACTAATCCTTGCTTGACCTCAAGCAAACCTAAATTTACGGAAATCAACCCGGATATATCATGCAAACTAAACCAAGTTCATCTAAACAAATCACAATTCAGCTTCTCAAGGCAAATTAGGTTAAACAATTCAATTCAAAGGCATAAAATGTGTTAATGTCTCTTCTTCACCTCACAAACACAATTTTTTATTGTTAAGTTAAAGTAAAGCTAATCTACATGCAAACTAAGCAAACTCGCTAACTCAAATCTTTGGAATTTATAGAATTTGTTCATTTTACTTGTACTAACTCATAAGTACTCCAATAAAGAAAAGTTTTTACCCCTACACCAACAAGCTATTGTGGTACTCTTGAGTTAGTAATTCTCGAACTCTTCGCCCAAATTTCACAAGTAACAACCAATTTCATATAATCCTTTTAAAGGAGAAATAAATTTTAGTTAAGGATGTAAATTGTGTCTAATGCTTGATTTTTTCTTGTGCATCGTCTTTTTTTTTTGCTCGCACATTTTTTATTTATTGATTTTTATTTTATTTTATTGTTTTTTGTTTATTTTTTATTTATATGCGGATGTTTCTGTTCTACGGACTTCAATCCTACATATAGCTCATTTTTTTTATAATTTACACATTTGTTCAAATAAGTTCGATTAAGAAAGGATCACTGAGTCTCATGCAAAGTCTCGTACGGACACTAAGTCTTTTGGAAACTCTTGTTCTAGTGTGTCTGAGACTTGATTACTAGTTGTAATAGGATTCTAAATTCAAGGTCACATGTACAAGGGTATCGTAGCTCAAATCAATTCGAGAACCTTTTTCAAACTACTTATGGGCAATATAAGTAATCTAAACAATTTTTGACCATATCTTGTAAAGCTAGATGAGTCTAACAATTAGAGGTTGCTTAGTCTAAAATGCAAATATTTTTTATTTTCTATTTTTTCATTGTTCAATTTTTAATGTGACACATATCCAGATAGTGCTTGAGAGAGGAAATAAGGGTCTAGGCTAGGAGAAGAAGGAAGAGAGATCTTGAACATCAAAACGGGTTTTTCTCGGTTTAATTTATCTAATCTCTCCTTCTTATTTGTAATTTTCTTTTCTTTTTGTATCTTCTCCTACCATGAGAGGCTAAACACCTCTCTAGAGTTAGGGAACACCTGAAACTTGTTGTTTTTAATGGATTAATTTGAGAATGTTTATTTGTGTTGTTTATTGCTTCTCTTGACTTAATTTTATTCTAGAATTTTTGTTTGAGTTTGAGAAAACAAAAATTAGAACCCCGAACCGGATAAAAACACTTAGGCATTAATCAAGTCTGAAAAGAAAGATTAATTGTCTAAGAGTTTTGTTAGAATTTGTTTAGAAGAATTACAAAAGTGTGGTTGCTAAGTAATTTGGCTTACCAAAATCTAACTAGTCGTAGTATCATAACTTGAAATTGATTTTGTTGTTTTCTCTTATTTGCAAAGAGCACAAATTCTAAAATTTTAAGCTACCACTTGCAATATAACAAGATCTTGTGCTATAACTATGAACTTATTCATTGGCAATGATGGTTGCAAAAGTCTCTCGTCTTGTCATAAGATTAACCACAATTTTAAACAAATATACTAGTATTTGTAAATCTCAAGTCTAATTTAAGAAATCCACTCTTCAAATCTCTTCTTGAATTGATTAAGTGAATTTCTCAACACATGAGGCTATCTAAATAAGCAAGAGAAAGAGAGGTGGCAGAAAACTTCGTTCAAAATAAAAGAAGGGAGAAAGAGACTATGGTGGCTAGGTATGGATGATCTCTCTCATCCACTTTGGTCCCTTTTATATAGGCAAAAGCCTAGGGCAAATAATTCATATAAATGTAGAATTTTGTTACGTGCATGATATGTAGAATTTTTAAAAATTTCATGCAACTCAATTTAAATCTGAAGGATCATGTATATAAAATTCGAATCTAACAAGGTTGTGAATTTATGTATCTTACTTGGTATCGTAACCAAGTGCGACGACTTTCTTGCGTAGAGGTTACTCGCGTCTTCACGAATCAACTGCAAGGATGTCGGTTCTTGTCTCGTGTCACAAGAACTTTCCAAGCGTAAAGCCTCTACCACATGCACTCCTTGACTTGCCGAAACAAAATTGCTAGACCTTCTATAAAATAAGAATTCTAAATCTCATTTTTGTCTCGACACATGAGAGAAGAAGAGAACCTCTTATTGAATTGGAATCAGAAAGGTCACTTCATTACACCTTTCACATACATGAGATATATCTCATCCCATATACCTCATGCGCTAGAGAGGTTACGGAGAGGTTATGAAAAATATTTAATGCGCTAATTAAAAAAGAATTAATGTGCCATCAAAGGAGAAGTCATACATTACCGTTTTTATTCTGCCAAATTAATTATTTTCATGAGCTTGGTCTCATCTAAGTCCAAATATTTCTCATTCATAATTTGAGTCTCGCCCAAATTGATCCAATTCAAATTTAATTAATCATGTTCCACATAATTAATCAATTGTTCTATGCTTTAACTTGTCAAATAGAGCGACTCAGTAAGATTCATGTCATGATCAGTAATAAATTAAAATAAATTAATTTATAAATCATAATTGGCATCTAGTAATGCATTATGATCACCTGATCAACCATAGACAAATCGTGATTTTTTGTTCTTTCGTATTAATTCTTTTGTCACGTAATATTCATTGATTAATGTCAAGTATAGTCATTCTTGACCATTAATCATTTTCTCGATCCTTAATGCATAATTATTTTTTGTATCATCCCATGATAACAAATGTATGCATACTAATTATCACTGCATCAAGGGACCCAGAGATATCATTAATCTCATATGAAATGAGACAGACAAATATATCATATTGACTATTCATAACTTTTAGCATTATTCAAGTATATCCGAAATTTATCTTTATAGTCCTCGATTAAAAGAGGCATTTGATAATTGCACAAAATATACATTAATTGTCTAACATTATGATATCTCAGATATTAGAATCAATACCAATTTATGACTTTGCTGATGACACAAACACAATCTCTACAGCAAGTCAAGGTCGGTCATGTCCAATATCATGTACCTCGTACATATATATTTATGTGATTAAACAGATACCTCGTATCAGAGATCTGTGAAACAAGATCACGCATTAATCCACATACTAGTATATATATATATATATATATAATCATTCAGTGTTTCATGCTAATGGTATAAGATTATGGACTATTAAGAATTTTAATAACCAATCATAGAGTTTCATAATTCAAAGTCCACAACTCAAATAATCTATAAAATATATAAAACACAATGAACAAATGATATAAATCATCCAATACATAGAACTAAACAAGAGTACCATCACAAATGATTGGTCCTCTAGGTCACTAAACTAACAATAAAATCATCAAATCTCTTTTTTCCTTCTTTTGACTGCCAACTTATGGGTTTAAAACCCCATTTTGTTTCACCTCAATTCTTTCTTTTAATGCATTAGTATTTTTCTCAATTATTATACAAATTAATTGTACATCAAATTAATATAATTCCACAACTATATTAATTATGTTGATTTGAAATAATTTTCGTTATCATATAACAAAAATTATTTTTTATTGGACATTAATTTTAGTTTCATATGAACGCTTGGAATAATTAGTTATAACGACACTTATAATTAACCATTCAACAAACTAAAATTGCGCAACTATGTTTAAGAGCTTGTTTAGCAATATCCTGGAGGATTTATGTCATGTTGGTAATAGAATTAAATTAACATGCTTAATTCTAACAATCACAAGTGGTACCTGACAACACATTATGATTCCCAATTGACATAAATAAATATTATACAAGTATAACATTTCAATATTGCATAGAAAATATAATTTCTATTGTTTAATTATTATATCTCATGATATCAATATATGAAACAAAATATGGATGTGTCATTCTTGTAGATTATATGTTCCTTAATCTAGAGTTGATTGTATAAATAAATTTGCATGCAACAATCCAAATTTATCAAGGGGCCCAGTTGATATCATCACTCAACAAATAAATTACAACATTGAACATACATACAATTTTCTTGATGAACATCTTTTTCTCGCATAGTTCATGAATGTCAAAATGGAATCCTTATAGAAACCAATTACGGATAACATTAAAAACTATTCATAACAAACAATCATTATGTGTAAAAATGAAACATCTCAAACTTTAGAATTAAAACACTTATGAAATAATTAATGACACATAACACAATCCATATAATTATTTCAATGGATCAAATCCAATAATATGTTCAAACAACATATACTTATGCAATTAAGTTGGTAACATGTGTCCATGATTTGTAGAACTTAATCATCACTTAACTTTCATACTAATCTTATATGAATAATTAATGTTCCTTGTCAATTATCAAGATAATGGATTTTTAGAGTTATTATTGTCATTTAAATAAATGAGACACATAGATCCACAATTTAAGTTCTCAACTCAAATGATTTGTCAATGATAATCTCCAAGAAAATGATACAAAATCATTAATATCATAAACTAAAATTAAGTAATCAAAATTTATTGGCTTTTAGGACATAACTCTAACATGCTCCCACTTCGACTAGAGTCAATCAAAGTGATGATCTTCATCAAGTGAAAAGAAGAACAATATGTAATGTTAAAATACAAACATCTCATGCTCCAACACCTCTAAATAAAATACACTCAAAGCCAGTCACTCATGCCTGGATGCATTGTGCATCTCATGTGCAGCTTGAGGTAGTCCCAAGTACCTCTCAGGCGCATGAACTATCCTCTCTGACATTCTAACATGTGGTGCCTATTGAACTTATTCCAAAGCCTCACTTGAAACTTGTTCCACTTCGGTTTGACCCGAAGTATCAAGAAGTAGGTCTTGAATTTCTTTGAGTATTACCTTGCTCTCACTACTTTCTTTGGAGAGGAACTCCTCCTCCAAAAATGCACCATGTCAGGAAACAATATTTTGTTATCCGACTTATGATAGAAGTAGTAAGTCTTGGTTTCCTCGGATAACCGATGAAGAAACATTTGTCAGATTTAGGACCAAGCTTGTCATGTATTAACCGCCTAACATAAGCTTCGCAGCCCTAAATTTTGAGAAAAGACAAGTTGGAGACCATCTCCGTCCACACCTTGTATGTGGTCTTGTCTACAAATTTGGTGGGTACTCTATTTAAAATAAAAAGAGCAGTCTCAAGAGCATATCCCCAAAAGGATATAGGTATTAGGTAGTTCTGGTCGACTCAGCATCGACGTAACATGCCCAACAATGTACGGTTCCTCTGTTCGGAAACACCATTCCACTTTGGTGTTCCATGTGGAGTCAGTTATGGAATGATTCCACACTCTTTGAGATAATCTCTAAACTTAGTATTTAGGTATTTGCCACCACGATCTGATCGTAGTGCTTTATTCTTCTTCCCAAGTTGATTCTCGACTTTATTTTGAAACTCTTTGAACTTCTCCAAGGATTCTAACTTATGTCTCATCAGAAACACATAGCCATATCTAATGAAATCATCAGTAAATGTAACGGAGTACGAATACACACCTCTTGTGATAGTGCCAAAGGGACCACATATGTCTGTATGCACAAGTGTTAATAGTTTTGTAGTCCTTTCATTAACCTTATTGAAAGGTGCTTTGGTCATCTTCCCAAGTAAACATGATTCACATTGATCAATTGATTCCCGGACAAAATGACCTAGAAGTCCATCCTCTTGGAGCTTCTTGATGTGTTTCTCGTTTATATGACCTAAGCGACAATGCCACATGAGGGTAGAGTTATTGCAATTTAATTTGAGTCGCTTGGTATCTATGTTGATATGAGCATTCTGAGGTCAATCACATAAAGATCATTAACAAAAGAAGCACTAGCATAGAACAAACCATTTAGAGAAATGGTACAACATTTGTTCTTAAAAGAAAACTCAAAACCATGAGAATCTAAACAAGATACAGACATAATATTTTTACTAGCACAAGAAACATAATAGACACTACTCAGTTCTATTACAAGCCCACTGGGCAAAATCAACTCCAAGTCTCCAACAACTATAGACGCAATTAGCACGCCATTGCCAAACTTGAATTGTATTTCGCCCTTCGTCAATCGTCTACTTCCTTTTAGTGCATGCACATTTCAACAAATATGAGCACCCACTCCTGAGTCCACGACCTAAGAGGTGAAAAGATGACATAGCAAAATTGATTTCAACAACATGAATACTTGAGGAGGATGACATTTCTAATGCTTCTGCTCCTCCAGGAACTTTGGACATGCTCGCTTGAAATTACCCTTTCCATTACAATGGAAGCACACAGTGTTCGAGGTCGGCGTAGAAACTTTCACCGGATTGAGTGTGCTCTTGCTCTCAGCTTGAGTGCTCACAAGAAGAAGTGTTTTCTTGAACTTCTTCCATAACGTCTTGTGGAATTGGTTCCACATCAGTATTACCTACTTGAGGTTCATCTTGAAGTGTCTCTTGAACTTCTTCAATGCTCACTTTGCTCCCACTACCTCCTCTTAAGAGAAATTCCCTCTCTAAGAACACACCACTTCGAGCAACAACTATCTTATTCTCATTACATTTGTAGAAGTAGTAACCCCTTGTTTTCTTGGGATATCCCACAAAATACATTCGTCCGATTTGGCTCCAAGCTTATCGGTTATTAGCCTTTTAACATAGGCTTCACAACCCCAAATCTTGAGAAACGACACACAAGGAGATTTGCCAATCCAAATCTCGTATGGTGTCTTCTCAACAGACTTCGATGGAACTATGTTTAGTGTAAATGTTGTTGTTTCTGACGCATATCCCCAAAAGGAAGTAGGTAAGTCACTTTGGCTTATCGTCGATCGAACCATATCAAGCAAGGTTCGATTCTTCCTCTTGGATACATCATTCCATTATGGTGTTTTTGATGGAGTGAGTTGTGAAACAATTCCACACTCCTTTAAATAATCTCCAAACTCGTGACTTAAGTACTCCCCACGTCGGTCGAAATGTAAGACTTTGATTTTCTTATTGAGTTAGTTTTCAGTTTCATTCCAAAACTCTTAGAACTTGTCAAATGATTCAGACGTATGCCTCATCAAGTAGACATAATCAAATCTACTATGATCATCGATAAAAATGATGAAGTATGAATAATCACCTCTTACACAAGTGCTTATAGGACCACACACATCAGTATGTATGAGTTCCAACAAGTCACTTGTCCTTGTATCCTTTTTGGTAAAAGGTGTTTTAGTCATTTTGCCTAATAAACAAGATTCGCAAGTGTTAATTGACTCAAAATCAAATTGACCCAAGAGTCCAACATCTTGTAATCTCTTGATGCGCTTCTCATTTATATGACCTAAGCGACAATGCCACATGAAAGTGGAACTCTCATGTGAAATCTTGCGTCTCTTTTTGTCATTCTCAACACTCAAAATATGTTTGTAATTTTCAAGCACATAAATACCATTCATTAAATGCCCACAATAACAAAAACATCATTATGATAAAGAAAACAACATTTGTCTTTAATAAAAAAATGATAACCCTCCAAATCTATATATGAAATGGAGATAATGTTTCGAGTGATATTAGAAACAAAATAAACATCATCAAGTTCCAAAACAAAACCAGAAGATAAAGTTAACTCTATGGTTCCCACGACAACAGCTGAGAAATTCAAGCCATTTTCTACGCAAAATTGTACTTCACCCTTCTCAAGCCTCCTCCTATTCTGCACATTTTGACAAATGTTAGCACAAGAACCAGTATCATATATCCAGTTAGAATTAGAGGCAACGAGATTGATTTCAATGACAAATATACTGGAAGGTTGGTTGGGCATAACCTTTCGAGCCTTCTTGTCAACGTGGTACTTATGGAAATTTCTCTTACAATTCCCCTTCTTGTCACAATAATAGTGTTGGATTAAACTCATCTCTTGTTTGACAATTTGCAAAACAATTCAGTACTAACCTTGTACAATTGAGTTTTGATGAGATGCAGGTTAACACAGGTACAACATGATGTTGGCAATGCTCAAACATGGTTAACACAAATCAAGACATGCTCAAGACATCAAGAGATGGCTTCATAGAGCCATGCGTTACCGTAACGCTTCAAGAACCCGTCACAACGGGTCAGCAACCCGTCATAACAGGTGCCTAACCCGTCACAACGAATTAGAAGGAGAAGATGCAGAGCAGAGAAGGTGTTTCACAGAATAATGCGTTACTGTAATGCTTCCCAGACACATTGTAACGCCTTGCCACCCGTTGTAATGGGTTCCTGCTCAAGATGGCCCAGAAGACAGTCAAAGAAGCACATAAGGGCAAATCTGAAAAGCTGCCAACTCATTATAATAGGTTCCATAACGCGTTGAAGACCTCTGAAATGCTTCAGGCCATTTTCAAGAGTCCAAGACTCCAAGAAGTGCTTTGCTTGTATATATGATGCAGAGACGAACCAGAAGGTCATCAACCCCCCTCCCCTCCACAAGCTTTCAAGCATCCAATTGAGCACCAGAAATAGCAACAAAGCCTTCTCCTTCAACTACCTAAATCTGAGAGCATTAGGATAGCTTTCATAGTCTAATTGTCAATTCGAGAACTTTTATTTTGCTAGTTTCTAGCCTTTGGTGCATTACATTTGTGTTGTCAAGTAGTGTATCCTTGTTCTTGATTGTGTAGTCAATCGGACCGTTTACCGTGTAGAGTGGTGTAGCCCATTGCATTGGTCTAGGAATCGAAGATTGGTTTGCTTGTTTAGAAGAAATCAAAGATCAGTTTCGAAATTGTAAAGAACACTTATTTGTTAGTGGAATCGGTCTCGGAAGGAAGTTTTGGTTTCGGGAGTTTCGTGGATGTAGCCTAGTTTGTTTGTAGGCTGAACCATGTTATATCACGTGTTCTTGAGTTCTCTTGATTGCTCTTGCTCTCTAGTCTCTCTCTTTATTATTCTTGATCTTTGTTGATTTGTGAATTTCTCTATTATTCTTAGAATTTACTTGCTGAAATTTTAGCTAGGTGATTAAGGTCTAAAAGATTGAATTGTAATTGTTGATTGAAAACGCTTCCGCCCTATTACTTGACCTTAGTCTTTGCTACTTAAGCCCCATAATTTTCTAACAATTGGTATCAGAGCCCACATGTTCATACCTAGCTAATTGTCAAAATCTTGGTAGTTCTTGACCTTGTGAAAAATGGCACAATTGAACTTTGTGAAAGAACTCTCAGTTTTGTGTGTAGGTTGTAAGAACTTTTTCTTTTGGAAAGTATGTATGGTAAGCTACCTTTGTTTACTTGAGCTTTGGAAAATTGTAGAATACGGTTGGACACCAAAGTACGAGATTGATGGCGTAACCCTAACAAAAGAGTCCAAAGAACTTAAGTACACCAATGACAATGCCATGAACACCATATTAAACTCAATTCATGGGTCAATTTCTTTATCTCTCACTCATTACTCTAATGTCAAAGAAATATGGAATGCTTTAGTATTTAGGACTGAGGGGAACAACATATGAAAAAGACTCGTAAGGTCATATTAGCAACAAAATTAGAGAATATGAAGTTTGAAGATAACGAGTCATTTGAAAGTCTCTACCATAGACTCGTATCTCTAAGAAATGAATTCGTTGAAGTAGGATCTAACATTTGTGATGAAGATTTTGTAGGTAAACTCTTAATGATGGTGTCCAAGAAGCCCGGTTGGGATGATGTCGTAAGCTCTATCGAAGCTTTACAAACCAAAGGACTCACCTATCAACCCGAAGAGATATATGCACAACTTTGATCACATGAGGAGAATCACAAGGAAGTAAAGTGTACAACCTCAACAAAATCATTGGCCTTACTTGCACAATCTTCATATAATCTACCATACAAAATTCGAGGCAAGCGAAGTGGTCTACCAAAACCTCTATCAAGTACTCTCAAATGATAAAGACTTTCTCAACAAACTAGTGAAAGGAGTAATAGAATCGATTGGGAAGTAAATAAGGAGAGATTAGTTCAAGAAAAAAGGGTAGTATGTCTATCTTGCAATAAGAAAAGTCATAGCATTCAAAATTGCTATGTGATATTTGAAGGTTGTGTGTTTTGAAAGTTATCTTTTTTATAACGAATTTATGAATTGTTTATGATTTTAAATGTTATTATACATTTATGTTCCTTGAGATTGATATGTTATATCTTTAGAAGCGTTCAAGAAGATGCTCATGGTCTTGAACCATAGAACTCTTTAGATGAAAACATATAATCCTAAATATGTTCACAATCGTGGTAATTAAAGGGAACATTATTTACCATGAAGGTTGTCATGTCAATTGAAAATACATTGTAGTTCTATAAATGTTGATAAGTGATTATCATTCAATGACATGAGTACATAAAATGGTGATTCTTTATATACTGAACATGACCTAACTAGATGGAGCATTATATGGATTAGTTTTGTGTCATTAATGTTTCCAATGTGTCTTTGAATCTTATATATGAGACATGTAAGTTTTTCACATGAGAAGTATATAATGTGATTATTATTAAAGTCCATTCAAATGATTGGAATAATATAGTAATTCGTTATGTACAACTTGTGCGGGAGAAATTTATATGTCAATATATTATTATTGTCCCTCAATTATTTGAGTTATGATATTACTGGGCCCCTTGGTAAAGTGAAATTATATTGCATGCAATATAACTGATGTAGTTATACTTATAATTCACTTGAGAGACCAAGAAAATAATATAATGCAAAAATGACACGATCCTATTTTGCATATTATTTAAAATATCATGAGACAATGATAGACACGAATTAAGTGGATCAAGCACGTAACGACTATGTCGTTTGGGAGACTATAATGTAGTGATAGAACCTCTCATAGTCCATAATATAAAGTATTTTATATTATATCCCAAGATGACGTAGATCCTCTGTAAGGTCACACCAACTGAACAGAAACAACAAGTATTTTACATTTTGAATGATGTATTTAATCTCATAATGTATGAGTTAAAATGCATGTGATAAAATGTTAAAGTAATATGTCATGTAAAATGACATGCTTAGATCATAAAATAAATTTATGAGAATATATGTGAATATTATTTTGTATAATGTTTGAGAGCATTATAAGAATAATAAATTAATTCATATTAGAATAATATAGTAATATTATTTACTCATAAATTAAATCCTTGTAAAATATGATTAGGGAATAACAAGAGAGTAATCATAGCCATTTGTGTAAATAATTAACACAAGTGTTGCCCTAGGGCTTGGCTATATAAAGGGGTATGTTTGAGATGAAAAATGACTTTTTCTCTCTCTTCCCACAATGGGATAAATAGTAATCCGTGAATAGTAACCCTCCTTTCTCCTCTCTTGTGTGTAGATAGAAAAAACTCCATTGTTCTTCTTTCTCTTCTCTTGCAAGGTTTAGCCACCAAATGAAATAGCTTGTTCATTGAAGATTGAAGATCTAGGTGGTTGGATCTAAGCTCTAACATCTACATCCATCTATCTAAGGATGCTTTAGATTGTTGATTAGGTTCAAGGTGAACCAAGAGACAAGGGTGCTTCCATGGACGAAGAAGGAAGACGACGGTTTCCAAGAGACCTAGAAGAGGAATCGACTCCTCTCTACGAAGAGATTTGACAATCTCTTTAGGTATAATATTTTATTCACTCTTGTGCAAGAAATAAATGTGTTATTTTATGTTTTGTTGATGCACAAGAGGTGTTCGATGAAATGTCATAGTATAATCTTGCATGCAATTGTTATATAAATAAGATCCTTTGTGTATTGAGTTAAATAGAGGCAAAAAATTTAATTTTCGTCCTCTTGAACTTACACATGAAATCCCAACAATATTTCCTCAAAAGAGAAGACCAGAAGAAGGACGCTTTAAGAGAACTAAAAAGAGAGCTATGCATGTAACTTTGATAAGCAAATCCGAAGAAAGTGAAGATGAGGAAGAGGAAGAGGAAGTGAACCTCGGAGTGGAGAATGCTTGAGAAGTCTAAGATGATGAAGAAGTCTATTCATTATTTAAGTTCTCTTTATTCTTATGTGACAATATATTGTCACTTTTTTTGTTGTTGCTTACAGATAAGTAGAATTGATCCCACAACACAAAAGAAAAGGGTTGCTAGAGAATGCTTGAGAAGAATAGCTCACTTAAGTGCTCAGAGCAACACCTTTAGTGCGATAAATCATTATTATTTGCAAAATTACCATTTACATTCTTTAGAAGTACTGGAAGAATTTTTGGTCCACCTATGTACCAGTTTATTGTTAGTTGTACAAGAACTTAATTATCCATTAGAAACAAGTCTGGATAATGCTCCGATATTAGCTCTGGAAATATCCAATGGATAATTCTTTGATATTTGGTCCAGAAAGATGGTGAGGCCAAATCTCATCATAGACACTCTTATTTTCGAAAAAATGAGTAGAGGTCTTGGAGAGAAATACAAATGGCTTGGCACTTGAAGAGAGAGAGAGAGATCGTTGTTCAGGCTATTGTAGTTGAGAAAGAGATCAAAGAGAAGAAGCGATCCTTTGTAGCACTCCTTTCCCTTTCAGTTTCTGTTTGTAGTAAAAAAAGTTGCTAAGGGAACTATTTTTTGGTAGTAACAGGATATGGACAATCAGAAAATTGTTCCAGAAAGCTCACACCTAGGTGAAGGCGTTTCTCAAGGTTCTTCATGAATCCTCTCAAAGATCTCTTTCAAGTTTAAATTATCTCTTTCATGCATTCAGATATATCCTAAGAGATCGCATGATAGTCTTTATTGGAAAACTAAAGCATGTTACTCAGTTTTAATTGATATTAAGTGAAACTTCTTTTGTGGTTCCATTTCGTCTGAGATTTGATTTGTTTTTAAAAGAAATTGGTAACTTTTTAGTTAATTTAATATAAACCACCACTTGGCCACCACACTTGGCAAGTTAAAAGACATACTTTAATTTTCCTTCTCTGTGAACCACACTACATTCTTTTAACTAATAGGTTATCTTGAATTTATTTTTTAGATGCATCTAGAGAAATCAGTTTCAAGACACGACTCAGATAAAGAAGCTTGACTCAATATTGAGACTACTTGACAATGATGAATTGAGCCCTGAGCAGGTCAACGACGTAAAAGATTTTTGAGAATATTGTGTTGAACGAAACCAAGTATTATTCTTTTGTCATTGTTTGATTTAGCTTTCTTTTTTCTCTTTTTATTTTCTACATGTTTTTCGTTGAAAGTTTACTGGAAACGTCAGATTAGTTCATGAACAGCTCAACAAAGAAAAATATTAAGAGAAAAAAATAAAAAATACAATATAAAACAAATTTCATGAGTTTCCTTTGTTTAGTGCAGCTCTTACCAGCATGAATTGATCAACTTCACATGGAATCTGAAGTATTTCTTTTGTTCATATTCAAATTTTTGTACAGCTATCTCAAGTAATGCCGCCGGGAAAAATGGATGCTTCAGTAACTTTGTGTGTACCATGACTCTCTCCTTCGCATTTCCTTTTCATACACGTATCGGTACATAGCGTCACGGCACCTTCTCCGTCTTCAACATTGCTAAATTTGTGTACCAGTCCTTCTGCTCAAAGAATGGGTATAAACTTGATTACATGAATTTTGCTGAGAACTCACTTATATAGAGATCACTTGGATAATGGATGGCTTTGTTTAAAATAATGAAGCTTGTATTTGTTTAGAGAACAACTGGATATACTTTGTTTAAAATTAAAGCACTTGTGATATATGTATATATATGCGAAGATACTTCAAAGAATACTATGAGTTATTTAAATGAGCACTTTGGCTATTTTTTTATCGAAAATGAAGGTATTGAATTTTATGTAAGAAGCTGTTCTATTTGTACTTTGGTGTTGTTTAAAAGGCAAATTGTGTTTTTGTTTGTTTAGAACATGATATTGCATCATATTTGGACATAAAACCTTGCTTTTTTTCAATGTACTTTATTTTGCAATATAATTGAAAAAGTATAATATATATGTGTCAAAACAAAGTATATTTCTTCTTCATTTACAGGTCATTATTTGATAAATTAGTATTTCTTTTTTTCTTAAATAGAAGACAGAGAGCCTTGATTAGATTTATTAAGTAGGTGCTAGATACTGAAATTGGAGTTAATGGCAAAGGTGTAATATAAAAAGAAGTGTTGGAGATAAATTCTGTTGGAAAGAGAAAAATATCATATGCATATTATAACATTAATTACCTGACAATTTAGAAGTTATGAGTAACACTTTTTGAAGAACATCTAATCTCTCTAATTTAATGCTTTCCAGGAGAAGAAAGTGGGTATCTTTGGTTTACTATTTTCTTGGTGAAAATTATCTTCTATTGTTTCTTTGAATTATGAGATCTGGCAAGTATTTGCCAAACCAAAGATTCTTTATATTTTTTTGGAAATTAATATTATCGTGTAATTCTAGGCAAGACATGTCCCTCCAAAAATTATTTATATTTTTTTTGGAAATTAATATCACTGTGTAATACTAGGCAATGCATGTCCATGCCTTTCAGCATCAATCAAGCTTTGCAAATTGGCATATTGTACTTTTCAATTCATATGAGACCTCACAGCCTATAAAACAATGTTTATGTAAACAATAAATGTAACAAGATTAGAAAAGCATATCAGAGGAACAAAATAAACAAAAAATTACATTATTATTAAGTTTTAATAAGCTTGAGTGAAGCTCGACTTCCAGCTCTAGTTATTATTGAACTGAAATGTGAAATTTCACTAAAAACGCTACTGTTAATTGCTTTTCTAGTGAAAGATGATTTTTGTCCCGAAGTGAACCTCAGAAAAGAGAAAAACTTAGAAAAATTATAAAATAATGAATGACTCTTAGGGGCACTATTAACAATAGCGCCTCCAGTCCTTCGTAAAAAATTTCAGAAACGCCGGATTATAACACTCATTATTGAACTCTTTATGAAATTTTTCCTTCATACCTCTGTCTTCTTCTCCATTGTTCCTTGAACAAAAACCTCCAGTTAATTATTATCTCCTACAGGAAAAAAGAGGATCACAAAAAAAAGATTGCCAGCAACAATAAATGAGATGGTCAAAGAGATAAATTGTTGGAAGAGACAAAAAAAAAGATTGCATTAGGAGAGAGAGAAAAGGCATTTGGATCAGTGGGGATTGGGGAAGAAAGGGGAAAATCAGTAAACATTCAGAGTATATGACGATGTTCATAAAGGATGCATTAAGAATTTTCTTTTTTACGTCCTATCATCTTTAAAAAAATAAAAGAAAATAATATTTCAATTTAAGGAACGTGAAAAGAAAAGGTTATACTGGCTCTGTAGTATGCAAGCCAGCAGTATAATGTTTGGATGAAGAAATTTTCACTTTGCTAAAACCAAGTCGACAAGTCTCTGCTCTCTTTATTGCAAACAATGAAAACACAATTGAATTTCTTGCAATGTGTAATGAACAACTCAGTAAATGATCGGAAACGCATTTATAGGCTCCCAAATCTTAAATTATTTTCTATTCATTTTTACATTTTTAATCCGTTGAACGAGAGGTTCTTAGACATGTTAAAAATGCCCTTGTCGACGATCAGATATTTAAAAACTAGATAAAGGTAAGACCAAACCAGCCCGTCTAGCTCAGTTGGTAGAGCGCAAGGCTCTTAACCTTGTGGTCGTGGGTTCGAGCCCCACGGTGGGCGACATTTTTATATATAGTCTGACTTTTTCCTTTCTTTATTTCTTTCGAAATATAAGTTTATAAAAACGATGCCGACGCAAAAATAATGGATTGTCCATGTTCAATATTACTTTAAAAATTATGTTTCTAATTAATAGTTGATCATTTTTTATATGTTAGGATTGATTCACTTGCTGTTCTTTCAAGTTTAGATTGACACTTATTTTATTTATTAGTTGGCATCTCCAATGTACCTTGTACAATGTGATGATCAAAAAGAAAAAAAAATTGCTTAAAGAAATCCTAAAGAAATTGCTTAAAGAAATCCTGAAAAATTTGTATTTCCATCTCTAGCAGACATGTCCAATAAACTTTTCTTTTCTTTTTTTTTTTGGTTGAGGTTTGATTTTGCAAGGTGATCCTTAGACTGAATTGTATTTTATCATGACGTGAGATGATCATGTATGATCTAATGTAAGTGTTTTTTTAGAGATTTCGTGGAATATTGCAGTAGGGAGAAATCAATATATATTGGTGTTCAGTTTCTAATCGAAGACCTTTTCTGCAATCAGAAAGGCCAAATTTCAGGTACAATCAATCATATGTGAAACCTTTTAAAATCTGATTTTATATTTCTACAGAATTGGCTGGTACTATAGTATAAAGTAATAGTGCTTTCCGATTTGTATGATCTCATGTTTTTTCTTGTAGTATGTTGCCTTCAGATAAGGTATTTGTGTTGTAATTAGACAAGTCAAGAAGTGTGCAATTAAGCATCAAATGATCACCTACTAACATAACTTGTAATATCTTTTATCTTCAGAACGAGTTAATAGCTTCTCATTATTTAATCTGCCTGATATGATAGTTTCTCGTTCATTTAATCTGCTGATTTGGCCGTACGTGTTGGTTTTGTGTGATACAAATATTGGCTTTTCTCAGATTAATAGATCTATTATAGCGGATCTTTGATGACATCTGCTATAATAGATCTATTATAGCGGTGTTGGTGTATGGCCGCTATTAAAGGGAGGTTATAATAGCCCCTTTCTATATATAGTAGTGCGTGTTGGTTTTGTGTGATACAAACATTGGCTTTTCTCAGATTAATGATGGTGCATTTTCAGGTTTTTGCATTTTTATGTACAACATAGAAGCCTTCTAATAGAGGAGAC
>CAXKVX010001354.1:70000-267399 GCA_964058865.1 Eleocharis quinqueflora
AACCCTTCCACCATTGAACATTCTCTCAGATGCAACAAACAATAAATTGTTCGATCATAAAAATATGTAGGAAAACCAATTTTGAAGTCTTTTTCAGACACAAAATTACAAGAAAATTAGCTTTCTGCAAAAGCATCATACCTTGTTCATCATATTCCATAGTCTGATCCTTGGAAAGCAATCCTTCTCTCTTCTTGATAGGCTGTCCTGCTATTTGAGTTTAACCATAGACGTCTTCCTCTGAAATAGAATGTATAATTCAGAATGATACAAAAACTACATTTAACATTAAAACAAGTTCAACTTGAACAACAATCGTTTTCCTAGAATAAAATAAATATGAACTGAAGAAGAGAAAAATAAATAAGATGGCAACCTAAACCGTCGATTGTCTCTTCTGCTGGGAGATGACGTTCCTCCTCAATCAGCCTAATTTCAAAATATGCAGATCAAATCAAAAGAAGATCAGAGAAACTAAACTGAAGATCTAACCCAATGAAGTGGTTCACATGATGGAGGGTTTATACGAAATAAGAAAAGGAAAAACTAAGAGTTATTTGAGAGATGTTATTAAATATCAATATATCATCAACAACATGTTGTGACCCATTTGCAACCAGGTACTCGGTAATCAAGTTAAGACTTGTCAGAGAGGAACTCAAGCAGTAGATGATAAATTAGGATGACAAATGTAATTTTCTTGTATCGGTCCAATAACATTTGTTGCTGATTCTATTATACTATTAGGTTCTCTTTTTAAGATATTAATCATGATAACTAAAAAGTGTAGCCAATACTTTAACAGAACAGCAAAATGCATAAAATAATACTTCCGATTGTGACTGCTTTATATGTGCAATATATAATGCTCTGCGCTGCATCCCTAACATTTTCAAGCATGTATAAGATAATTGATGGATACACTAAACCGTTGATTGTCTCTTCTGCTCGGAGATGACGTTCCTCCTCAATCAGCCTAATTTCAAAATATGCAGATCAAATCAAACGAAGATCAGAGAGAGCCTCAAAAGAAAAAGAAAGTACTTAAACCAATGCATGCAACAAAAAATCATATTAGCAACTTAATTGAGCAGCTCATATGAAGTGGGGTGAGAAAGAACAAGTTAGTGCGCACGAAGGTGATAACCGCAATCTCCTGGTATCAATTGAGAAAGCTTTTTGTATTTTTCTACAATCAAATAATAGCTAATTTTAGATTTCACTTTCACAAGGTATTAACAATTAATATCTTCTGAGTACCAGTTATCCTAGACACATGCTAAAGATGATACGAAAATCAAATATACTATTTCTAAGAGAATTTCAAAACTTTCTTATAAAATGCTCAAGATATTAAATTTAGACCAGAAGTTGGTCTTGTCATGGTGAATTTAGACCAGGGCGTAATAATATGAAATTTAGTGAATGCTTATATATACTATCTGACTATCTGCTATCTAGCTTGAGCACACAAAAATTCATGAAATAGACATGTGAAATGTCCATATGTAACCGTCTTTCCTACAAGTCAAAGTCATCGTGACAGAAACAAAATAGATAAGAAAGATGAATAAATGAATATATAAATACCGTGACAAGCATCTCTCATGGTTGCAATGATGATATCAGCACATGAGACTACACTGGGGTACAATGCTTCCGGTACCACCTTGATTTGGTCGAGCAGGTCAAACCCAAACATAGTCAAATTTGAACTCGCAGTTTTCTCACTGTATGGCCCGTCCAATATTATTGATGCATCACATCCCTGTAACGAAGAAACAAATGTAATAAATCATTTTTGGAAAATTATAATACCTCAAACTATTAAAAACGAAAAAAATACACTTGTGTTACCATTTGTTGTTTAGGAAAATGAGAAAATGCATACATTGACAGCACAATCGTGAAATTGCAAACGGAGGAGACCGACAACAATTTTCTAGTCTTCATATCCTTTGTCTACACCAGATGCCACATTTCCAACGATTAGCTTTATGAGTCTCCATAGAAACAACATTCTCAAGTTCTAACCTGGTATACAGTTACAACAGAGGCAAGGAAACAAGCACATTAACAACAATGATATTAAGTAAACACTATGGAAGAAGAACAATACTTAATAAAAACTAACCTTTTCTTTAGCTTCTAGAGCCTCAACAGCTACATACTTTTTTGCAACAGTATCATGATCACCAGACCTGTCATGCAAAAAGAAAACAATTAAATTTCAAGGGACAAAATTTTGTAGGCAAGAAGACGTGCTATTAAGAAGCTTTCAAACATCACATGAAAAACTAATGAGCATATTTAGTTGCCAATAAGTTTGTGCAAATAAGAAATACATGAACTACATTGCTTCGATGGTGATTCTAATCAGGATGTATGTGCCTAAGAAACTAATAAGCAAAAGATTTGTGAAGACATAAATCCAGAATAAACATTTACCAAAATCTCTCTCTATCTCTCCCTCTGTCATGCTCTTCTTGCCAGAATGTCAGGTATTGATCAGCACGTCGGGTTTCAGAGTCAGAATACCTGTGTCAACCTCTTGAAAGATCTCCAGCACATGTCAAAAACATAAGTTTCTGTAAATTTATATTAATCCATGTCAAACTTCAAACTAAGTTACTCATATAAAAATCACATGGTGTATTCAACCTCATACCAACAACACCAGCAAATAAAAATATACAATAATAATTGGAACAAAAATAAATAGATTGCAATCACAATGTCATTTATATTACATATTCTCAAAGCTAATTTAATCCAACCTCCAGAATTAACTGCTAAATTAGAACATCCATCAAATGAGGAAATTAACCTGATCTTTTGCAAAAATTAAAGATCTGTGACATTATCAACTTCATTGCAATAAACAAAAGTCAGAATATATAGAAAATTGAGAAATAGAAAAAATCTGACCTTAGTATGCTCCTGCGGGACCGGCGGGCCCAGAAAGGCTGATAACGAAAATCAGCTCCAACGGAGTCGCGGTCGAGAGGAGAGGCGGAGGCGATGAAAGTACACAACAAGAATTTTAGACTTCATCAGGATGGTCCAATTAAATTAAATTAATAAAATAAATGAATCAGCAACTAATAGCTTGAGAGAGATTTCTTGTATCTGGTCCATCCAATGTACATAGATTGGTTTCATCAGAAAGCCCGTGACTTGACAATATCAAAGCTTATCTCGCTAGGATCTGTTGTTGATCCATTCGGTTGGGAGGTCGAGACCGCTTCTATTGAGGCTTGATCGGAGGGGGGGCTCTAAGCATTTTTCGAAGAGGAGAGGTTGGCGCACACACAGGAAGGAGGCGAGAGACGAAAGAGAGGAGATGGTCGGATTTTTGAAAGACGAGAGAGGAGCAAGGAGAATGAAAGAGGTAGTCAGGTAGGGTTCTTTTGTTTTTTTGAATTGAACGAGAGAGGAAGGAGGCGGAGGAAATAAGTTTAGGTTTTGTTACGGGCGCGGCAGCGACAGTGGTAAATCTCCGCCTTTTTCATCTCCCCTTGAAAGTGCGCAGGAACTGAAAGTGTGAGTTGAACGGTTGAGATTAACAAAAAATGAGAATCCAACGATCAATAACGATTTCAGGAGAATAGAGGTTTGAAGTCAAATAGTTCAATCTCTTTTTATTAGTAGTAAGGATAATTTAAATAATTTTATTGTTGAATAATGATATATTAACGATTTTTCATAATGTACTCATTCTATTTAATTATCCGAATTATATCCGTATTTGCATCCGTATCTGTTTATTATCCGATTCGTATCCGTATCCGTTTATCATCCGATCTGTATCCGTATCCGGAACTATCCGTATTCGTATCCGTATCCGAAAAATAAAAACGGATACGGATATGATAATGCTATTATCCTTCCGTATCCGATTCGTTTGCACCCCTAATTACAAGTCTCGAGTTGAGAAAACAACACATATTGACCATTCATCGCCGTCCTCTTCTAAGAAGAACATCACTTGTTAATATTATCTTGGACTAACCATCACAACAATTTAAATCCTACATATAACAATTTAAATTGTTGGACTAACCATCTGCAATTGTTATGCAGATGGAAATTTTGTTGGTTTTGTTGGAAGCATAACCTACCTAGCTAAAATTTCCATCTGCATAACAATTGTCATTTTAATTTACACTAAGCAAAACCAACAAAACCAAAAAAAAATAATTTTAGACAAATGATAGCATTAAACATACAAAATCTAGCATTACAAAGAGAAGACTCTTAATTGAACATACAAATTCAACAATCAAATTCGAAATATTGTAAAGTTCAATAGACTTAAAGTAAACCCTTCAACTGTAAGACCTCTGGCACATCCGTTTCTTCAATATACCCTACCAAAATAGAATAGTGTTGAAGAATTAGTACAAATCACAACAGTAAATCTGATTTTTAAATTCGAGGAAATGAGTAATTTCTAAATCTATGTTCTTTTATTTGACAAAATAGATAGTTGTAATTTGTAAATAATTAATTGACAAAACATGAAGAAGCTGCTCAAGTCAAAATACAAAAACAGGAGGAAACGAGAAATTACCAGGGGTGACAAAGCTTGCGTCGTGTAGAGGTTTGCATCAGATCCCTTCTTTATGTTGCTTGCGTCAGATCTCGTACAATTTACAATCTAGGGTTTAGGGTTCTCGTCTGGGACAAATCTCGTATTTAGTGACAATAGGAGGACGTATTCTGCAAGGAAGGAAGAGAGCGATGGCCCCAATGCGGCGAGAGATTGGACCAGCGACCGCGACAGATGGGAGTCGCTCTCGTCTGGGTCGATGGGAGAGAACGCGCGGAGAGCTCGATTCAGGAGAAGAAAGAAATGGATCGCTAGTTTGGCACTGGAGACGTCCATTACTTTAATTATGATCCATCAGCGACATATCACAGCACATATCTTGATGTAATTTTATCAAGATTTGTGCTATCAGATGTCGCTGATGGAGTCGGGATTATGTGGAATGGACGCCTCCATTTAAAAATTTCGATCTGATTCCTTCCGATCGAAACTCTCCCAAACGAAACAAACCTCTCTCTTCTCGCCTTCTCTCCCAGACAAAAACCTAGTCCCTTGTCGTCTTCTTCGGCTGTAGCAGCGAGACACCAATCAAACTTTAGATCAGCCGCAGAAACCTTAACCCTAACGTCACAGAAACCTTAACCCTAACTTTAGAGCTGCGAGACACCTATCGACAAAAAGCTTGGAGACGTGACAGAAAGCCTAGAGACGTGATCGTTTGCTCAAATACTGAGGTACTCATTTTGTTGCTGCTGTGTTCATTTGGTTTTTTTTATCATTTCATAAATGGATTTGCTGTGTTTTCTTGTTGTTGTTGCTCAAATACTGAGGTACTGATTTTGTTGTTACTGTGTTCATTTGGTATTTTTATCAGTTCTGGTACCAGTTCATTTTGCTGTTATTGATGCTGATTTTGCTGATATTGGTACCAATTCTGGGATTTAGGGTTTATCAGTCTGATTGTGATTTGTATTCATGCAGTAAGACTTTGTTGATCTTGAGATGAAAGCAACAAGCGAGATTAGTTGTGGGATGTCATTGTATTATTGCAACAAATGTAGGCGACCATGTGTGGTAAAGGAATCCGGCACTAAGGCTAACCCGGGTCGTGAATTCTATGCGTGTTATTGTGCCGAAGGTGGCATCTTTCGCGCTTGGTGTGACAAAGTCCACTTTTATCCCATTCATGTTGTCAAGCAACTCGAAATTCTTAAGAATCTAATAATTGGGGGATTTGCAATAGTCATCTCCTTGCTTGCTTTATTGCTTTTGTATGTAATTTCTAGAAAATAAAATTTGTAAGGTGGTTCAGTTTGAATTTGTATGTTTGAATTAAAATATGTTTGATGTGTATGTTTCAATTGCTAGATCTATAATGTATGTTTGAATTAAAATATGTCCCAATTATCCCAATTATCCCATTCATGTTTCAAGTCTACAGCATCAAAGTTACATCTCTAGTCCATCATCAAGTCTACACCATCACAGTTTGGATTTGTAAGTCTACACCATCACATTTAATAAATAATAGAACTGCTCAGTGAGAACTCTCATCTTTTCAATTAATAGCAGATCATGTACCATTACCATTGCTGCTCAGTGAGAAGTTGAGACAATTCATTAATTTTATACGAATTTTAAACATGTACTAATTTTTAAGAAGTGTTAATAATTATTTGAGAAGTGTGAATACTCCAATGCAAATTTCTGTACTTGAAACTCTTTTGATCGTCTGTTAAACAGTTTGCAATCAACCAGTTCTATTTTCCATCAAAAGACAAGGTCGAAATCTTGTGATCTTGTCATTTGAGCTATCTTGAGAATAGAACAACTATAAAATCCACTATGTTAAGCATTCTTTCTGGTAACTGGTTATGTTATGAGCCTTCTGACATAAGAGTGATGAGCCTGCATGGGCAGCATTGCTTGCATCATTTCTAATATTGTTGTTTCTGATTATTTTCTTTGATTAATGAACCTGATGTCGCTGACAAAGCCATGAACTATGGCCTTGGGCTGGTACTTTCGTTATGAATCCCAAAAAACATGCTGCTATTTCAAGTCTCTATATCATACAGGAGACTTTCATCCAGATACCATAACTAAACCATTGATAAAGCATATTTCTTGCACATTACACAAGTTCCTGTACCATTACCATTTCAGCCATCTCTCACCAGTATGTAAAACAATATTACAGCTATTAATTAAGGCATGACAATCCAGTATCTTATACGAATTCAAGTCTACACCATCAACCCTTGATACACATGTTCACAACAACATTACAACTCACAACTGCATATCGTGTACATTACAACAATAAATGACAATATCGAGTACATTACAGCATATTTAATCGAGGGTACCACTCTGCTCACAACCAACTTTCACCTGCAGACCTATCAAAAAAAATACAGTTAGAAAAACACCACAGTTAGAAATACAGTTACCAACTTTCACCTTGAGTGATTCCCCTGCAGAAAAACACCACAGTAGCAACCAACAATTAGAAAAACACCAAATTGTAGTGAGTGATTATACCTTCGATGCCCTCAATTATCCGACTCAATATCAGTGTTGAGTTCATCATCATCCTTGTCTACGTCTAGCTGTGTTTTCCCCTTAGAAATGTCTCTTAAACGCTGAAATAACAAAAAACAGTAAGTTGAAATATTGCAAGTGCAAGTTATAATGCCATGAAAATACAATTTATAAACAAACCTTGGGACATGTTTGGATGTTATGAGCCTCTTTGGAGTGACAATAACTGCAAGTTCTCCTCTGTTTTGCATTGAGCTCGATGGTAGGTTTAAATCTTCCGATCTTTTTTGGCTTCCCTTGCACTGAGATTGAAGAGGATCAAGATATGTAGTAGGCTTTACCACCTCTGTACTGTTTGTACTCACAGCAGCTACTACCTAAGTTGGCACGATCCTTGCCCTCTTAGATTGTAATCGGTTTTGTCATTTTGTAATTTCAGACAAGGCCTGCTCAAAATCATCTGCATGATGTACAGCTAGGTCCTCAACCTTTTTGTACTTTAGAGATAATTTTTTTCGCCTAAATGACCGCAATGCCTCCTCGAATTGAGAGATATCTCTGCATCTTTCTTCAAATAGCCAAGTAAAAACCTTTTTTATAACCTTGGCAACATCGATGCACAGTGTTAGGAAAAACCTTTTTGATAGCCTTCTTCATTGCTAGATCTTCATCAATGAGGATAGAAATTGGATGTTTTCCATACAATGCCCGCAACCATGTTTCAAATAGCCAAGTAAAGTTCCAATCCTTCTCTGATCTAATAAGAGCCATACCATAAAAGATTGATGCTCGATGATGGTTAACTCCTATGAACGGTGCCAATGGCATGCTGTATCTGTTCGTATTGTACGTAGTATCGAAAGTAACCACATCCCCAAACTCCAAATATGACCTCTGTGCTCTGCCATCGATCCAAAATATATGACGTGCATGCCCTTTCTCATCCGCATCTATGGAAAAAAAGAACTCAGGATCTTCTTCTTGCTTTTGTAGGAAATAAGCCAATGTGGTTTCAACATCCACCCCAATAACTCGTCTATTCTCTTTTGCAACCTGATTACTAACATCTTTCTTGTTGAAATGAAGTTTCCTCCCCCCTTGTTTCATAGCTACAAACTCATATATTTTGGATGTACCAACTTTTTTAGCATTCAAATCACGTATTATCTCTGTTACTTCTTGGCTCATGCACTTTTGAGACCGCAAATTCCTTTTTTGGATGGATATTTCAGCAACACATGATTGTGATTTTCATTAAAAATGGAAACTACCCAAACTCCTTCCTTTTTCATTTTTACCCTCAAAGATGTCTTACAGTTGGTTCTTGTAGTACCATGCTCTCTTAGAAGTGGTATTTGATCCATTGAACCACTCCATCCCTTGAGTTCATTTCTTTGGCGCTTAGAAAAGCCTTCCTTATTGTAAACAAACCTACAAGAAGACACCATATTCCTTGATTTTCCCTGGTTATTCTTCCTCACGCTAAATCCGACATGACAGGCATATGCATTGTAGAAATTATATGCCTCCTCGGCTGTCTGAAACTCCATATCAACATAAGGTTTCATTTTATCAACTTGTTCTCCTACTTCTACTTCATCTCTACCTTCTTGTAATTCTTCCTCAACTTGATCTACTTCATCTCCTACTTCTATTTCATCATCCACCTCTGCGGCAAAATAGTGAAGTGGTGCATATTTTTCAAACCCAACATATGGATCATCTTCAGCATTCTATGTTGCAAGTATGCCAAATACATTGTTAGATAACAAACTCAACATTCTGTGATGATATTTTTATATAATATGATCAATTAATTAAAGAGGATATATACCATTAGGTTAATGGTACCAATGCCGTCTGTCCCAGGTGAGTCCAACGAAAGATTTGAATTAACTGAGCATGCATTATTAGAAGCAACTCCGGTCGACATCTCAGTAGTAAATGAAAATCTAGTCAATGCAGTAATGAGGTGAATCAGGTGAACACAGTAAATACTGTAATGAAAATCTAGTCAATACAGTAATGAACACAGAAAAACACAGTAAATCGAGCAATGAACACAGTAAATACAGTAACCAAATACTGAACAGGTGGATCAGGTGAATGGATGAAATTCGTAAAAATCAGTAGCTGAGCAACTTACTGGTATACAAAACCATATTAATACAGTAACCAAATACTGAGCGAACAATGCTGACGAAATTCATAAAAATCAGGCAAATTACTAGTATAATGCTGACCTTGACCTAAACAAAATCCTTAGAAATAAGTAGCTGAGAAAATAATTTTAGTCAAAATCGAACTCACAGTTTCCTCTTTTGAGCAGTGTCCAGCACCAGCGTCGCCTCTTTAAGCTTTTTCGTTGTCCTCTGGGAAGAATGACCAATTTAGGGCTAGGGTTTTTGCGACTAAAGTCGTTGTCTGCTTCGTCGTCCTTTGGTGGCCGTCTGTTCGTCGTCGGGAATGTCGTCAGGAACGAGGAACAAGAGGAGAATGAGTGTATTTCGATTTGTTTCTGTGTACAATAGAGAAAACGAGAAGGAGCAAGAGGGAGACGGAAGGGATCAGATCGGAATTTTTAAATGGAGGCGTCCATTCCACATAATCCCAACTCCATCAGCGACATCTGATAGCACAAATCTTGATAAAATTACAACGGCCAGGATTATCAAGCACAGAGGCAGCGGTGCTTGGCCAAGCACCGTAGCCTAATTTTATATATATATATATATATTTAGGATGAGTAGTTTCCTTTTAGGGTACATCATAGTATAGACTTTAACACAATTCTTAATCTATTCAAAGGCAATTAGGAATACATGTCTCATATTGTTAAACAATATTGTTCGCTTTCGAACACTATCGCTAAAGTTACGAGCAATATGACTTATGAAAAGTAAAAGGACGTGTTTTAACAACATATTATTAATTTCTCTCTTTAGAGGATTAATAAATTAAGTAGTTTTTAACATACATAAAGTAAGGTGCATAAAGAAAAGTAATGAGAAATTACGTGCTAGTGATGTCTAGAAAGGCATTTGAGGCTTGGTACTTAAGTAGTCCACTTGTGACTCACCTCCCTCATTTGACTGACCTGGTCACTAGTACATAGGTATGTCAATTGGACCCATCGGCAGACCGACAAAATGGCTCATTTTTTACTTATGCATAACATCAAAATACCTAAGAGTATTGACTGCTCCCTTCGGAGCCTCATACTGGATAATATTGTTGGTTAAAATAAAATTAGTGGAGTCATTTTTAGAGTTCTTTTGTCAAGACCTTTGAATAGACTACAAAATTGTGACTAAGGATTAAATCATGGTGCTTAATTACATGATTAAACACATATTTTTAATATAAGGCTTCGAGTTATCATTTATCTTGCATGACAAATGTGATAATCCTTAAGTTTTCATGTAATCATTAATCGGTCCAAAAGGAACATAATGATCATCATAGGAGATTATCATGATAGTTGATTGTTGAGCATAAGGCGTGTAATAAGTGTGGTGATGAATATAGTTTCATATGATCAGTTACCTGGCCCAACGGAAGAGTAACCATAATCATTTATCGTCAACACTTATTTGCTATTACGAGATATATAAAGTAAATGATATCATCAAAAGATGGTTCATTAAAGGAATCAAATATCTTGTTGGATAATATGAATAAAGCCTTAATTGAAAATGATGTAAAGTTTATTCTTCTTTTGTTTGTTTAATTGAAAAGAATATTGCTTAAAGCTGAATGGATAAAGAAAATTACATATGATCATGAAATTTTTTCGAGTAAAGTAATACACTTTATTCAGAATGAAATAAAGTGAAAAGTAATTGGAAAATAGATGATCATGTCATTAAAGTTTTGAATCCAAAATCAAAAGATCAAGGGGCAAAATTATAGAGAAGGTCTAATTTGCTAAAGTTAATATTTATATGAACTTGCTTTGATTAAGAATAACAAGGTACATTAAATATATTATTAACAAAACTCGTTTCTATGAAACAAGAAAGCAAAATGACCTGATTAGTAAAATAACAAGTATGCTGCAGAAAAATTTAAATGTTGGTTTGATGATTAAAGAGTTAATTTTTATGCATTATCATTGCAAAACTTAGTATGTTATTTTGTAACAAAAAGGACTGAATTGTAGGTATAAATGTTGTTTTGGAAAATTAAAATATTTGAATCTATGTGATATAAAAGGTTAAAGATATCATCTTCTAAGAAAATTAAAAGTCCCAAACTTTGAATTGTCTAAAAGTTTTTTTTTTTTTTTGAATACATGATATTCTAGTAAGAATAAAAATTGTACAATATATATATATATATATATATATATCACGAGCTATGCTATTATGCTTCAAGAAGTAAAAAGGAGTTATGCTTCACATATTCTCAACCATTTGATTTCATCATGACCAATCTTGAACTGTGGACCTAGAAAACTTGAAACCGAAAGTCAGTATACCATCTTAACAAGATTTCTTAAGAATTTATTAAGTTAAATGCTAAAGCAAATTCTCAAGATATTTTTAAAATATTTTTACGAGATACCGGAGCCGAATCTCAGTCGAGTTAGAAACTTCTTATGAACGACTGGCGTAATACCGCTAGAAGTTCAATCTATCTAGAAGCTCTAAAGGCAACCGAGACGATTGAAGAACCCGCAAATAGCTTCCTAAAACCAGCCGAATTTGCGAAAGGGGCCACAACAGCATTGATCAAGCAGAACAACACAATAATCCAACTGCTGGTCAAAATCAAAGAAGATCTGGAAGATTGCAAAACCGCAATCAAAAGGCTAGAGGCCGTGAAAACCAGAGTTTCAGAGACAGAGAACCTCGCACAATCCATAGACGATTTACAAAAGGGATTGCAGAAACTTAGCCTTGGTGAGACCAGTGTGAGAAAAATCAAGAAAACAACAGGACAATTCTTTGTTTTAAAAAATCCAAAAGAAATATTTGACTCTGTCAAGAGCCAAAAATGAGTCAAACAAGAACAGAAACAGTGGGCAGGCCAAGTATATCCGGCCAAGAAAACAACCAAAACCCCACAGTCGAAGATCAGATAAAAGGCTATAGGCTAAGAAGCCGACTAGCACATGAAGCACAAAGGAGAATGTCAGGAAGGAGGCGTTATAGAAGATGTCTGGAGTCTCAACTAAATCCGGACGCTAAGCTCAACCATTCACAGTACAGAAGGGCTCAACAAGTTCCAGCTGAGACCTTATACCAAGCCGGATGGTCTGAACGAAATCATCGAGTATACCAACACTACTCAGATGAAAGAATACTAGTTACAGATGGAGCTCAGGTGGGGCTACCATTTATCTCACAACAAAGCTACAACCAGTTGGTACAAGAAGGGTTGCAGCATCTGCATATTGGTCTTGTGATAAAAAGATTATATGCACTCCATAGGAGAAACACTGGGGTAAACGCCCTAGTGGTTTTAAGAGACACAAGATGATCTGATTATCGGGCCATAATCAGTTCCATGGAGATAGACCTGACTGGTGGTACGCAACTGGCGTATACAGCACCAGACATGACATTAAGTGTTCATGATTTCAACAACCACATCCAAGTCGTCGTACAAACGCATGGCTATGATGGTTGGCAGAGTGGAGAGAGTAATTTACTGCTCTCAAGATCATTGATAGGAAGGCTATCAAACACTAGCCACACAAACTTCAGATACAATGTGGAAAGAGTGGCAGAACATCTGGCAAGCAGAGGGATTCGAGCAATTCCAGGCCAAATGAGGTCAACTGAGGAATTAAGAGGTAGACAATGGATAATACGGCCAGCAACAGCACCAGCCGTACAGAATCCTCAGACATCAAGGATAAGGACCAAAACTGATGGGTCCTTAACAGTAAGATTTGGTGGTTATTCAGCAACTGCACCACCAGAAGAGGCAACAATAGGACAGAACGATGAAGAAATCATAGGGGAAGAATTAGCTCTCATGATGACATGTGATGATTGGGATGAACAAAGCCAGTCGGATGATGACAGTCTAAGTGTGCTTATGACACTGGCATCATTACCAAAGGAATCTACTTCTGTCATAGAAGGTTGTCCAATCTGGGATCACTACAGCGAAGATGAGGATACAAAGAATGATTGGGTAAACCCATTCGCGAAAGTTGGTGGGGGTAGTGGTATAGCCACGGCTCATCAAAATTCGAAATCGGTGTTTGCCGCAATCATGGAGTATCCTTCACTTCGTTATCTAACAAAGAATATTGAAACAGTCCTTTTAACAACAACAGCTGAATCGGCTAGAAGACCCACAGAGCCTACAATGGGTCCTGTAATGTATCCACCAAGCACAAGGAGAGAGAATATTGAAGTACCACAAATCAAAGCAAGAATTGGAGATTTGAGAGGTGGATTTTCAAAACAACACAATGATAGGTTTGAATTACCCTCAGCGCATGCAAACCAAGGAGTAATGCTAATACTACCAGACGATATTGGGCAATACAGTGATACAATTTCAAGATGGGAATCTATTACTCTAAATCTTGTGAATGAAAGAAGTTGGGATGACAATAAGAGTAAGGTTATCTACATTGAAAACCTACTTGGAGATATTGTCAAAAAGACATGGATTCAATGGAGGATGACGTATCCTCAGGAATATGAAGAGCTAGTAAATATTGCAGATGACCCTCAAAATGTCATCTCGCAAATCAGAAGAATGATCTTGTTGGAAGACCCTTACCAAGGTTCAACGGTAGAACAAGATCAAGCTTACAATGACATTGAAAGATTGTCATGTGACAACATGAAGGACTTGTTTAGCTACATGAATGACTACAAGTACCTTGCTGCTAAATCAGGTCGAATGTACATTTCGCCTGAACTTTCTGAGAAATTCTTCCGGAAGATGCCACCATTAATTGGTAAAGAAATTGAGAAGGCATAGTTTGAGAAATACCCCGGAAGCACAGTTGGTGTGTTGCCAAGAATTAATTTTGCATATCAGTTCTTGGCAGAACAGTGCAAGAGAGCAGCTGTTCAGAGAAGTCTAAAGGACCTATCTTTCTGTAGCCAGATTCCAATTCCTGGTTACTATCAGAATAATAAGAAGTATGGCTTAAGAAAAGTCAAGACCTATCGTGGAAAACCGCATGAATCACATGTGCGTGTTTTTAAGAAAAAGTATGAGGATAAAGTACGAAAATGCAAATGTTTTATTTGCGGGGAAGAAGGTCACTTCGCAAGGGAATGCCGCAAGAAAGATGGTAACATTGTAAGGGCAGCGATAGTGAAAAATTTGGATCTAGATGATAAATGGGACATCATCTCGGTAGACCAAAATGAACCCAATAGCGATGCTATCTGCTCTCTCTCGGAAGGAGAAGTCGGGAGCACAAACAAGTTAATGGCTAACCTTAAGGATTTTCCATTTGAAGAAATCTACATGATGACTGCCAGTGCACCAGAGTTAAACTGGAGGTCATACCCAAACCTTCCCGAAAATTTTTTTTTGTGTAAACACGAATGGAAGGACAACTCAACAGTACCACCAAACAAAGAAAAGTGTGTATGCTGTAAGGAAATCACGAACAGAAACATGAGGGCTAATTGCATGATTTGCCGAGAAACAGTGTGCCCTGTGTTCTAGATTTGTGTTTGGAAGAAAGATCCAGAAAAAGGCCCATAATGTAAGGGCTTATGATGGGAAAGATGAGCTGATAAAAGAATTATTGGACTATACCTAATATCTGCTCATGAAAAACGAGAAATTAGAAGAACAATTGCAGACTCTACAACTGCAAGAAGATGCAAAAAGCCTTGAAAATCATGATTTAAAGGGCAAGACAAAGGTTGTAGTTGAAGATAGTGATGACGAAGAAGAAGTCTTCAACGGAATGATGCACCAGTTCAAAGGCATTAAGATCAGAGAACCAGAGATTATAAACAAGATCTCTGATAAAGAAGCTGAAACCTTGGTACCTGATCCAAGAAGAGGCATAAGGGTACTAAACAGACTATACAATATTGAGTTGCAAATGGAGATTCCAGGTGTGAAAAATTTTAAGGTGCAAGTAATATTGGATACAGGAGCAACGATTTGCTGCATAAATCAAAAGATAGTGCCAGAAGAAGCACTCGAGCAAAGCGCATACCCTATACAAATTAACGGGGTCAACTCGTAGCAAATAGCAAACTTGAAGCTTTAAAATGGGTTGATGAGTATCGAGGAAAACAAATTTAGAATCTCATTTACATATGCATTCCCTATGGGAGAGAAGGAAAACATCCAAATGTTGCTGGGATGCAATTTCATAAGGGCCATGCAAGGTGGCTTGCGAATTGAAGGACAAATTGTTACATTTTATAAAAATTTAACCACAATCACTACAAGGGTAGATGCTGAAGTAGCTTCTAAAGCTGACTTAGAAGAACTTGAACTTTCTGAGCTTGAGTACATTGAAGTAAGAGAAGCAGTGGCGTATAATTGTGGTGAAGAGTCAACTGACTTTAAACGAAGATTCAACACGCTACTTTCAAGATTGAGGGAACAAGGATTCATTGGTGATGATCCTTTGAAACATTGGGGAAGAAACCAAATCAAGTGTAAGCTTGAAATCATAAATTCGGATATCTCTATCCAGGATAAGCCCCTGAAGCACGTAACACCAGCAATGCGCGAGCAATTTAACAGGCATATACAAGCATTGCTAAAAATTGGAGTGATCAAGCCGAGTTCAAGCAAACACAGAACTATGGCGATAATGGTGAATTCAGGAACAACCATAGACCCGGTCACAAAGAAGGAGGTCAAAGGCAAGGAGCGCATGGTATTCAACTACAAGACGCTCAACGATAACACGCATAAAGAACAGTACAGTCTTCCAGGTATCAACACAATCCTGAAGAAAGTGGGAAATAGTAAAATATTTTCCAAATTTGATCTAAAGAGCGGCTTTCACCAAGTTGCTATGGATCCAGAGTCAGTACAGTGGACTGCATTTGTAGTTCCAGGTAGATTATACGAATGGTTGGTCATGCCTTTTGGATTGAAGAATGCGCCGGTAATTTTTCAGCGCAAAATGGATAATTGTTTTCGAGGCATAGAAGAATTTATAGCCGTCTACATAGACGATATACTGGTGTTCTCAGAAAATGAAGAACAACATGCTGAGCATATTTCAAAAATGCTTAGTATTTGTGAGAAAAATGGGCTTGTACTTTCGCCCACAAAAATGAAGATTGCGATTAAGGAGATTGAATTCCTTGGAGAAGTGATAGGCAACAGAAAAATCAAGTTGCAACCGCATATCATTAAGAAGATCATAACCTTTGAAGACGAGAAAATGAAAGAAAAGGCAGGGTTACGATCATGGCTAGGCATACTAAACTATGCCAGAAACTACATTCCAAACCTTGGTACACTTTTGAGACCATTATACTCAAAAACCAGTCCTCATGGTGACAAACGCATGAAACCTTCAGATTACCAGTTGGTAAGAAAGGTAAAGGATTTGGTACAAAACCTACCAGACTTGGAATTACCACCTCCCAATTCTTATATTGTAATTGAGACAAATGACTGCATGGACGGCTGGGGCGGTGTGTGTAAGTGGAAAAAGGGTAAAACTGACCCTAGAAGCACAAAAAGAGTCTGTGCTTATGCAAGCGGGAAGTTCTTGATAGTGAAGTCAACTATTGACGCAGAAATACATGCTTGCATGGAGACACTAAAGGCACTCAAAATTCACTATCTTGATCAGAAAGAGATAACCCTCCGAACAGACTGTCAGGCTATTATTAGCTTTTACAATAAATCTGCACAGAACAAACCGTCAAGAGTAAGATGGATTAGTTTTGTAGATTTCGTTACAGGGACGGGAGTCCAAATAAACTTTGAGCACATTGATGGCGAGCTCAATGTTTTTGCAGATTCATTGTCAAGATTGGCAGTTAACATGATGAGTGCTAAGCTAGATGAACAAATCTCTAGCATTCTGGCACAACTAGAAAGTGCAATTAACGAAGTAATCGAAGCACCTCAGGAATCGATTATTCGTGAACTAAGCAGTACCATTGAGAAAATTAATCTTCTCATAGGCCGGAAAACGGCCTAGTCATATTGCGGAAGTGGTGGACCGCAGAAACAAATCATCACATTTATCTAATAAGTATGTTTATCTTATTTTTAATTTTTACAGAAATGGAAGGGCTAAGATTCATCATCAACAATAAACCACGAAGGGTTAAGGGAGCTTTTACTCAAGCAGAAGTATGGACATCACTATGTGAGCATGATTCACGAATGGCACGCTATTCGCAGGATCAAAAAGAAGCATGGGAATCACTATATGGGCAGAACGCACAATTGGCACGATATTCGCAGGGCACCGAAAATGCCTTCACATGTTATCCACGGACTATAGACGAAGATAATGCCATAACTGGCAGATTATCAGATTTATTCAAGGAGCAAGCCGGTGCAACATGCAGGCAAATAACAATACTAATTGCTATGAAGTATTTACAGAAAGCAAGACTCCTATCAATAGCCACAAAGGATAACTGGGCAAACGACGTGTTAGGAAGAGTGGATGCCAGCATTAAGGCACTTATTCAATGCCATGACACATTGTTGCAGAATTTTAGAGATACTCATTATTAAAATTAAGGACCAACTTGGTGGGGTTCTACGGATAACCACTAGCTTTTTAGAAAGTTTATGCTTTTCTAGATGCCTCCTTAGTGTGCTTGAGCATCTACTTTTCTGAGTGGTCTTACTTTTCTTTCTTTATAGATGTCGTCTAGTGTGCCGACGCATCTTTTTCTTTGAGTGGAAGACAAGAGTAAGTGGAAACCTCTTTATTAGCATGACGATGGGGCCCAATGAGCACCCGATGCAATAATATAGATTCTCTTCTCAAGTCTATATATTGTAACATCTTGTGAAGTTGCAAGCACATCAGAAAATATCTGAAAGCTTACTTCTTCCAGTTAAATAAAAGTCTCAAATTTCCAGTACATAATCTGTCCGAGAAGTTTGAGCCGATCTAAATTCCGCGCGAATTCCCTTTTGGTATCAGAGCTAAGTTATTCCTTTGGATTTCTGGTTAGTAATGGCTTTCTAAATTCTTTCATAATTTCTAGGAAAACAGGGATGGTACGGTCAAAAATTTAAATTAAGTTGAGAAGGGAGAAGAGTTAATTAATACCGAAAAGCTTGAAGTTTGGGAGACGTGTACTTAGTATAGGCGATAAAGAGGGAAAGAGTACCCAAAGGAGGGGAATAGTACCATTACATTCGTAATATTAAGAAGGCACCCAAATGAATGGCTAGAAAGTTTTAATCTAACGGTTTTAAAAGCATGAAGCACGAGATCCATCTGCTTCATGAAGCACGATAGCATCTCCCTATATATCACAATCATATTACTATTTCTAATTAAGACAAGTATTAAGTTTTACTTAATTTGAAATAGAATTTTTTTCATCATGATTCAAAATAAGTTATTTTCAATTTTTCATCTAAGCACATTTTCAAGTAAAACCTATCATTTGTGAATGTTTTGCAAAATTTAATACAAAAGATTTTTTGAATAAAATTAACCATCATAGTTGTTACACATATGGCCAAGTTTTGGTCAAAAGGGACTTTGTCAAAACCAACAAACATGATGAAATGTGAATCCAACAAGAGTAACATATGTCAAATAATACAAAATATCTATAATTCATTTAATATGGATAATAGAAAAGGATAAGAGTATTATTTTAACACCTGATATAGATATGGATACATATTAGTATCGTCATTTAAGCTAGACTTCTGGAGTATAATAGATTTTAAATGAATTTGTGTCATTTTTATTGTCGAATTTTATTCGCAATAAAATGTAATATAATGATACAATTATAGTTACATATAAAATCTATGATAATAAGTCTAAAAGTACTGCAGCATAAGGCGATGTATATTCACTAAATGCTACTTGCTTAAACCATAAAATGATTTGAATGTATATTTGAATCATTAAGGAATATGAGTATGTTCAAATAAAGTTCAACTCTTTAATAATCATGAATCATTAAAGATGTTCAAATTAAACTTAAGGAATATAAGTTGTCATTTGAATAAATTGCTTCAAAGACATTATAACAAACCTACACAAATAATTGAGACATTAGATTCTTTGAGAATGTAGAGTTTGTGTTGGGAGATGTGATAAAAGATAAGATTTTAATGACAAGATTTTTAAAGATTAAAGATTTTAATAAAGTCCATAAATTATTTTCGAAAAAGAAGATATGAATTAGAATAAATCTTGAACCTTCGCTCGGCTTTTTTATTCTGATCCGAGTTAAGATCGGTGAAAATATGATTTAGGACCTTCGTTCTGATCATGTTATCAATCTGGTCAAGGTTTCATATCGAAAAATAATCTCGAGATTTTATTACAATCTATTAAATCGTTTTTCCGAAAAAGGAGACATGAATTAGAATAAATTCTGGACCTTCGCCCGGCTTTTTATTCTAATTCAAGTCAAGCATAGTGAGAATATGATTTTCAGGACCTTCGTTCGAACCATGTTCACAATCTGGTCAAGGTTATATATCGGAAAATAAATCTTAAGTCTATTAATCATTTTTTCTAAAAAGGAGACATGAATTAGAATAAATTATTGGGCCTTCGCCCGTTTTATTCTAATTCAAGTCAAGATCAGTGATGATATAATTTAGGACCTTCATTCTGATCATGTTCACAATCTGATCAAGGTTGTATATGAAAAAATAACATTTTTTATCCATAGGAAAACTCCACCTCAAATAAGAGACTCAATTAATGACACATAGACCCAAAACAAACCCAAATAGATGCGCTGCTTCTAGCAATGATTTTGGCTATAAGCCCATGGGTGTTTTGAAATAAAAAAACTTGTGTTGTTCTTCCTAATAGCCGCTTTGGTGCCATCAATCTACCAGCAACAATATAGAAATACTCCCCGTTATCTGCAAAAGAACTAGTATTAAAAAACAATTAAGAACAAGTTTTATTCAAATAACTTGTGAAATATCAATACCTAATTGTCGGCTGATGAGTTGTCGATCTCTCCTCCTTGGGGTCTCCCGACTGAGTCAGGTTGAGATCGAGGAGTAGGAGCCCGGGTAATCCGCCTCAATGTCTCAGGGACAGAAATTCCAGGAGGCCATCTGGAGAGGGGAAATGGGTGCCGCACCCCGGTTGGTTTGTCAGCCCGGTGAGACAAATTCATGTCCACCGAGTTTCCCTGGGGGTTGATGAACTTGTCAGCCTCCTGATCCCAAGTGAAGCCATCTAAGTCAACGAAAGCACACTCCTTATCGGTAGGACGACGGACCTCCATCTCCTCGAGAGTAATGGGGAAGTACCAGGAGATGCCCGAAAGACGTTGTAGTAGAGGAGTTGAATAGGGCGCTTCATAGTGTAAAAAGCAGCGTGCCTGAAGGCAGTACTCTTCAGAAACTCCTCGGCAGAAGAAGATTTCAACTTGTTAGTTTCCTCCTCTTTCTCCTTCTCCCAGGACACAGAAGCCTCCAACTCTGATTGAACTCACTGTAGTTCAAGTTGAAGGCTCAACTTCTCCCCGGAAAGAACTTTATTCTCCCCGTTGAGGCGCAGCAGGCGATCTCTGTACTCGTCCCGTTGCATAGCCACCTTGGCGGTACGAGTTGCAACGATCGCCAAGTCGGGAACATTTATCTTCCCCGACGCATTGGCAAACTCGTCGTGCACCCTACTAAAAAAAACAACCAGCTTTCAAGTGACACTGGTTGAACTTCTTGATCATCGCCAATGGATCCTCTTCTTGAGAGGTCATGTAAGGGAGACGATCGGCATGGAACACTTGTAGGGCATAGCTTCCCAAACTAGTGCCCAGCTGATCTATCTTCATGACATCCGCCATGCCCGGATGTTCATGCAGACAGAGTCCGGATATTGCGAGGGGAAGCCCTCGCGTCAGGAGAAACCGATAGTGAACTCCCTACTCAACTGTTGTTGCTCTTCAATAGTGAGAGAGGCAGGGGGGGAAGGTCCTGAACTACTCGGTCTGGCCGAGTGCTTGGATTTCTTTCGAGCTTTTTCGTCAAGGGCAAGTTGACGTTTTTTTCTTTTCTGCCCGAGAGGATCCTGCAGCAGACTGATCGGGCCTCCTGTCAGTCCGGGGAATCACAAGAGCCTCGACCTCTCGGGATTGTTCTGTATCTGAGGTAGAAGGAACATCTTCCACCTCGATCAAGGGGATTTCCTCCCCGTCATAGATAAGGTCCATGGGGCCTTGTTATGCACAAAAAAAATAATAACACATAAGTACCAAAAAGAGAGTCTTTAATGGCTATAGCCCTAGAGTATGGGTAATATCTTCTAAAATTCGCTCCACTTGAGCGATGAGATTGGTGTCCTCTTGACACTTGGGAAAACAATATCCCAGTAGATAAGAGGTTTCCAGCTGAAGTGGATCCCATCAAGTCCGGGGACTGAGTGAGGATTCTCGAGGAAGAAGAACATCTGCTTCCATTTATTAATCCTCCAATTACCTTTGGTGTTAAAAAATTTTGGGCGGTTTTGTCTTTGTTTTAAGAATAACCACTCCCGATTCACCAGGGTAACCATGTAGAAGTGATTTAAAACCGACAAGGTAGGTCGGTTGGTTCTTAGACAGGTTGTGTTAACCCGAAAGAAAGCTTCTAAGGAAGTCAGATGGCACCAGGCATAACTACTAAACTGTCCGGGTGCCACATCAAAACTTATCAGTAATTCCCTCTGGAATTCTATAAGGGGAATCCTAAACCCGCAATTTACTAAGGTGATATATAAACCTAACCCTTTGGCTATATCATAATACCGGTCAATAGGGTCAGGTTGTACGACCCGGAGAGGGTGTTGTTGGTTTCGAAGAAAAGGCTCTCCTGTAATCGAAACCGAAAATTCTTCACCTATTTGTCAGAGATAATACCTTCGTATGTTTCCTTGTCATACGGGTACATTATGGCCATTGGAAAATCCTCGTCCCGGGGTAAAAGTCTCTTTCTGGTCCCTGATGGTCTCTCGGGTTCATGTTTCGAGACCTCTTCCAACTCTGTATCCACCCCTTGCTCGGATGATATGGCACGAGAGGTTTGCTCCACAGGAGGAACCCGTGTGGAGGAAGGTTCTCCTTTGTCGAATGAAGACCAGTCCCACCTCTCTTTGAAATCGGGGTTCTCGATCGATTCCTTCCCGAGACGGCGAGATGGGTTGGTCGATGAACTCATTTTCGAGTTAAGCCTTTGAGAAATAAAGAAAGAGTATAAAGAAATAACCAAGATAGGGAAGCAATAAAGAATTGGAAATGAAATTAATCAACAGAGGATTCCACAGAACAAAACTCGATACAATATGATTACGGGTCGCCATTAACATCAGAGTAGATCGACCTTTAGTTTTCGCAAAGAGAACAAGACCGATACAAGTTTTTAACCAAGAAGAATCAAGAAGGTCAAGAATTACTAAAGAACGAATAAAAGAAAAGAGATAGACTATTAAAAGGAAAAGGAAAAAGAATATCATCATTACATTGATAAGAGCAGAAGGAAGAAGAAGAAATTACGAACGAAAAATCTCTGGTTCTTCGAAGGTAAGGGCTCAAGAAGAAGAAGATAGAATAACAAGGTGCGAAGAGGTCTTCCAAAGAACCATGGAGATTATTTATAGGCCTATTCGGATCACTGAAACGTCACGAATCTGTGGCCAATCACAGCATGACACCAGGTTCATACAGACCTATTGGGAGCGAGAAGTTTAAAGTCGTAGAAATTTGGAAGGAAAAGTTATTTACGAAGTCGGAACGACACGGCGCTTCATTTCCCACTCATAAATTCAAATAATTATCACAATTTACGAGGAAGGCGCGCCGTTTCGCTGTCTAACAGTTGTCATATATCCTCCAGGAAAGAATTACAAAAGGTTTCGAGGAAACCACCCGAAATAACTATTACATCGAGTAATATGTATGATATGTCATATAAATGTAATTAATTTATGCATGATATAATACATAAATTTTGCTAAATTTTGAATATGAATAAATATGGAGTCAAAGGAAAATTAGTTATAATCATTGATGAACCTATCAATTTAATTAATACTCTTGTTAAGATCTTAAAATTTTTGTCATGATCTTCACTAAAGATAATCTTACTAAGATCTCAATAATTCTACTAAAAATATGAGATATTGCTAAGATATCAAGAATCTTTTAATGGTTACATGATTTTGCTGAGATTTCAAGGATCCTACTAGAGTTGTGCTGAGACCCGCAAGGGTATACCCGCTCGTGGATCCGACCCGATCCGTCCCGTGTCCGACCCGTCCCATGGTCCAGATCCGACCCGATCCGTGGTTGGCGGATCCACGGATCTATGACGGGTCGGGTAGGCCAAAAATCCCCAGGCCCGTCCGAACTTGTGCCCTCCCGGACCTGTGCCCGACCCGCTCCCAGACCCGACCCATGTCCAACCCGTGGACCCTCCAAACCCGACCCGTGACAGAAAAATTCACCTTTATGTCACATCAAATTCAAAAAATTTCAAAAAAAATATATTAAAATAATGTGCAGAATTTTTTTTAATTCAAAAATTCGAAAAAACCGACGGATCCTAACTCGACCCGCTCTGACCCGTGCTCGACCCACTTGGACCCGCCTGGACCCGACCTGCCGAGTTTTATCACGGGTCGAGTTGGGGGTTTTAGGTTCAGACCCGTGGAGACCCGACCAGTTGGACCCATGGACCCGTTGAACCCGTGGACCCGTGGACCCGTGGATCCGTGAATCCGCGCAGGTCGGATCCACGGGTACCCGACCCGGTCCGTTTGTACAACACTAGATCCTACTAAGGATTACGAAATTTATCTCAAAGCACGAGTATTTAAGAGCTGAATTTTCAAGACTTGCGGATGACAACTGAGTGCATAATTTATGCACTTGCTCTTCTCAATTAAAGATAAAATACTCTTGCTTTATTCGTGAGTTTATAGAAAAGATAGAGCATCCGCATAGTCATGAAAAGACTCAAGAGCCGACGAATTTGCACCAAAAGACACTCAAGACAAAGTTTGCAAGGAAAGGCCCGACTAGTGATATTACTTGAGAGACAAACAACACAAACACTAAATAAAAAATAAGTATATTTTTGCTAAATTACATTCTTTTTGGAGTAGATCTTGATTTTAAAAAAGATTTAGATTTCTAACACAACCTACCAATACATGAAAGAGAGTCACATTAACACATTTAGAAGCTGAATGAAGAGGCATAATTAATGGTGGCATTCTTGTGGAGAGTTGGGTGTAGATGGAAGTGCAAATGAAGAAAATCAATGAAAAATTAGAACCATACATAAGTAAACAAAAAGAATAATCTAGCGGGATTCGAACTCAAGCAATTCCAACCAACCTCTAAGCCATAGCGCTCTACTGTTAGATCATGTATTTCTCGTAAGTTATTGAACAAAAATTATACTTAAACTTCATTTTAAAATCAAAGAAATTGCGATTATCACTTGAAGTTTTCATATTTTTATTAATTTTACCATTATCAATTTTCATTATTTTAATTATTACAACTTTTACTATTTTCATTACTAATTTTATTATTTTAATATCGAGTACAATATGTTTTACTATTTTCATCAATATTATTGTTATTATTATTATTATTATTTATATTATTATCATCATCATCATCATTAATAACAATAATAATATTAAAAATATTATTACTATTATTATTATTATTATTATTATTAAAATATATTATTAAGAATACGTTAATTATTAACAATAATGATAATATTATTAAGAATACATTTATTGTTATTAATAATTAAACTGAAATGTGAAATCTCACTAAGAGTGCTACTTTTAATAGCGCTTCTAGTGGAAGACGATTTATGCCTCCAAGTGGTCCCCAGACAAGAGCAAAAAAATCGATAAAAATAATAAAATAATGAATGAATCTTAGATACATGATTAACAATAGCGCTTCCGATTATTTTTAAAAAATTTCAGGAGCGCTGAACTATTACATATGGCCATTATTAAGTCCTTTATGAAATTTTCCCCTAATAAAATGGTATGTTATCTTAATCCACGCTAGGAATTTGACAATGGCTCGGTCTGAGTCGGGTCGGTCCAAACCCGTCCGGTCCAACGGGTTGGCCAGGCCGGATTTTCACGGGTTCAAATTTTATAGGTCGGCCGCAACCTGTATTAGGCCCATGGGTCTACTGATCGGTGGGTTTGAGGCAAATCCAGGCCGATTCGGTCCGAGTCAGATTGGTTGGGTCGTCGGTTTTTTTATTTTGATTTTCGGAAAATTCCAAAAAAAAAAAATCAAAGGAAAATGCAAAAAAATTACAAAATTTGAAAATAGAATGTAAAAAAAAATATATATATATATAAAATAATATGTTAAGTTTATTTTATAATTCAAATAATATAAAAATTCAAATAATTTGTTAAAAAATAAAAGAAAATATTTATGACAAGTTAACGACGGATTAAAAACGAGTTAAGACAGATTATGCGGGTCGAGTCAGTCCGACCGGTCTAAACCCGATCCGAATTTAAGTTGGAGTTTTCAAAAAATCTTGACTGCGATTCATTTTTGAACAGATCCGCAATGTTTGCCATCGTGTCGGGCTGGACCAATCCACGCTGCCTTTATTTTTACACAGTTCAGCTTTAGCTGTAGCACTGAGCCACTGACGTTGCATATGCGTCAAGTATCAGTTTTCAACATTTTCTCAGATAAAATATAAGGGACATCTAAATTCGATTTTCTGTTGCCCCCAAGTGTATGGAAATCTATGTGATGTATGATGGGATTTTATAATACCATCTTCAACGTAGATTTTATGATACTTAAAAAATTTAGCAACTAACTAAGAGCTGTGGGTGAATTTAGAAATTATTTCCTGATTTAAGTATGTAACCTTGGATATCAAATTCAAATTTTTTTATTACAAAACATATCAGCACAATTTACGAACGTGGTATTACAACGCAGGGAAATCAGGGCAATAATTTCTAAATTAATTGGGGATTTATTGACATCATTCACAGTGGATTTTCAATAATTCAAGATAATTTTTGAAAGTTCTTAAAATTAGAAGAACATTTATAGATATATTCTTCAACTTATAAATGGGTTGTGTTTCAAGTTCCGTTTAAGTATAATTTGGTATTCCATCAAAGATCGTTACATTTAGACCATTACAAATTTAATTTCATGTATTTGTTTAGTCTTTGATGAAATCTCAAATGAAATCTGATTGCATAAAACATAACATAACCACTGTTGTAAGTTAAAAAAAAATATATAATTTGTTTTCAATTTTTATAATTTATTCGAAAATATGTTGAAAAGATTGTCAAGTTAACCGTTGTCGATCATCGACCTTAACAATCTTCCTAAATTAGAAATATGTACCCCCAAAACGATCTCTGTTTTTTTATGATTTCCAAATTATAAAATTAATAATTGTCAAGTGATCATTCCCTTTTTGGAAATGCTAGGTATTCATGTTTAAATATATCTCTTACTAATCGGAAGATCATCAAATTATATCATTGTTTTAAAATTGATGTTATTCGTGAAACTAAGCAATAAAAAAAGAATTAAAACAAAGCTATCTTCAGATGTCTAAAGTAAGAGAACAAAGATATTTACTCGATGTAACCTTTTAGGAAAATATATATATATATATATATATATATAGAGAGAGAGAGAGAGAGAGAGAAATGCTAGGGTGCTCCATGGAGCACCAAACCCCTAATGCTCCACGCCATATCTCCAATTTGAAAATTCCAACGACCGATCCGAACCATTGAACATGATCTACATATTGAAATCTACTTAGAGATTGCATTTTACATTTTTTTGAATTTTTTTGCTATTTTTTAGAGAGGTAGGAAAATTGCAACTTTTGTTGGTCCAGAAACCGTTTGATTAGCAACTTTTCTACCTCTTTAAAAAAATAGCAAAAAAATTCAAAAAAATGTAAAATTCAATCTCCAAGTAGATTTCAATATGTAGATCATGTTCAATGGTTCGGATCAATCGTTGGAATTTTCAAATTGGAGATAATGGATGTGGAGCACGAGCGATTTGGTGCTCCATAGAGCACCCTAGCATTTCTCTATATATATATATATATATATATATATAGTCCGGCTAGCGTGCTTCCATAAGCACTTCGGGTGAAACGCTTACGGGTCAAATTTTAAAATCTAGCGTTCAAAATTTCGATTTAAATAGCTCATTAATTTATTTACATCATAATCTTGTAGAATACTAAATTTTTCCATTTTTAGAATTTTCTAACTATGTCTAATGATTTTTTAAAAGTTGGCCAAAAAATAATAAAAAATACCTTATTTTCAATGTCAAATAGGGTCTTCTTTCAAAAATCATTAGACATAGTTAGAAAATTCTAAAAATGGAAAAATTTAGTATTCTACAAGATTATGATGTAAATAAATTAATGAGCTATTTCAATCGAAATTTCGAACGCTAGATTTTAAAATTTGACCCGTAAACGTTTCACTCGAAGTGCTTATGGAAGCACGCTAGCCGGACTCTATATATATATATATATATATATATATATAATTGATTTTGATTATCCAATACGAGGGTAATATTGAGAAGTCGAATTTAATCATTTACAATTTTACATATTTTTGTTTAAGAGAGAGAACTGAAATCATTTGTCGAACACTTAAATAGGATGAAAGGAAACAAAAAATATGATATTTTTATTCAATCCTATTTATTTTTTGTCGAGAATTATAATAGATATGTCATAACAATAATATATTAAAAAAACTATCTTATCAAATAATACATACCTGATGAATCAATTAAAATTTTCAGGAAAAAACTTGGATACTTCGGAAATAAATACATTTGTAATTTCGATCACTCATAATCGTTCAGATCTATCAAATTTCGTACTAGTACATCAAGTTCGAATGGTCTAAAGTGATTCAAAATATTTAGTACATCAATTTCTGGAGTACTCAAGTTTTTTTCATATGTTTATATACATTTTTTTGTGTGTGCTTAAGGCTTGACCAAAAAGAATCACGATAACTCTCGTTGGTAATTGAGGTGCGAATATTAGAGGTGTAAACTGATCGGATTGGTCGGATTTCATATAGGTTCTCGATATGTTAGATATTATTTGAATTGTAGTGTTTCAATCCTTAGCCAATCAACCAAAAACAAAAATCACTGAATTTCTATTTTATTTAGGCGGCTGAAATTTGCGAATTTTATAAACTTCATTATTTCACACAAACATTTTATATGATAACAAAGTTAACAACTAAAAATTCGAAATAATTTTAATAACGCACTAGCATCGATTACTATTAAAAACTAAAATTCAAGATATTAACAAAAAAAGATAAGTTTTAACGTCAACAATTTGTTCCTTAGAACACATCCATTCTTGAAACTTTTATAGTTTCTAATATGATGTGGTACTTTCCAAATCAGTTTCAAGAATTTGAGTTTTTTATTTAGCAATTTTGCTTCAGACTTTATAAACTGATGTGACTTAATCATTAGCTAAAATTGATCGGTCTCTCATCTCTCTCTCCTAAAAAAACATGACTCTAATTTTAGTTTTCTGATGTGGCAATTAAGAAACTCTAATTTTAGTTTCAGAAATGTTTGAAGAATTAAAAAATAAAAAAGGATTAAATTTCTAAAAATGATGTGGCAATTATTTAGAAATTTCAAGAGTTTCAGGATAAAGATGCACTTACAAAATTGAATAAAAAACTTTATTACTAACAATATAATATAATAAAATCTAAAAGGTCGGGTTGAATTTAACCGCATTTTATTTCACAAACAGTACTCACATATTTTATATCGGGTTCAATGAAACAAAAATCGTAACCAATCATAAAAAAATCGAAATTCACATTTTTCTGGTCGGATTAGCCGGACTGAACTTACACTCCTAGCGAAGCGAATATCAAGTAATGCATACATGATGAGTCAATTAAAATGTTTAGGAACAAAACTTGGATACTCCGAATAGATACATTGGATACTCGAAATCACTCAAAACCGTTCAGATTCATCAAATCGCACTAGTACATTGTGATCGAATGGTCCATAATAATCGAAATATCCAGTGTACCAATATTCGGAGTATTCAAGTTTTTTCCACATGTTATATACAATTTTTATGTACTTAGGGTGGACCAAAAATAATAACCGCAACTATCGTTGGTTAAAAATAAAAAAAAGGTTAATTGCATTGTTATTCAGAATCCTAGTTTCTCAATTTACCTTCTGAAACCAACCTGTTTCTGTTACTTTTAGATTGAGCACTCTGTTCTCACATATTTTATTACAACTAAGATTTTATATATGCATCCAAAAACTTTATGGGATACTTGTAATTCAAGAATCCATAGCAAGTGCTTACCAAGGTCTAGGGATGCTTTAAGCATAAAATTACTAAATTAAACCTTTTTTGTTATTGAAATGCTGTAGGTTGTTAAATTTAAAAGCGAATGCTTAAAATTTATGATACCAAAAGGACTGAATATGTAATGAAATATCATTGTCGTATCTTGTGCAGTGGCGAGACACAAGATCTTCATGTTAGAGGCTACTTTAGAAGGGTTTTCAAGTTTGTTTTTTGATTCGTTTGTGGGTTTGTGTTGTAAAGCTACGAACAATAAATCGAAAAAAAATATAATGAACTATCGTTTCATTAGAACTGAAATCGTTTTCGCCAGTACAATTTATTAAATTTTTTTATGATTTCTATAATAAATATCATTTAATTAGAATTTATCAAATATGTGAAACTTTTCATGTGTACAGTGTCATGTCAGCGATTGAAACTAGTCTACTACTTTTCCGAGTTAATATTTCATATTTGTCTATTTTAAGGTATATGATCTTACCAGTTACACGAATTACCGCACAACAATAATTCACATAAAATCTCAACACATCTGCCATTCTATTCAAGCAACTCAATTCAAATCACAAACACACACAATTAATTTCGGGTTGAATAGAGGTGGCAAATCAGGCGGGTCGGGCTGGTTCGGATTCGGGTCGGACGGGTCGGTCAGTTTGACTTCAAAAGATTATCGGGTCACGGGTCTGATCAGGTCGGGTCGGGTCGGATTTCGGGTCATCATGCGTTGATATTGGTCGGGTTTCGGGTCTTTCGGGTTCGAGTCGGGTCGGGTTTCAATTATCTAGTTTCGGATATTTTTCGGGTTTCAAGTCTTTCGGGTTCGGATCGAGTCGGGTTTCAATTATCTCGTGTCGGGTATTTTCGAGTTTCGGGTCTTTCGGGTCGGGCGAGTCAGGTCAGTTTGTCTTCAAAAGATTATCGGGTCACGGGTCTGATCAGGTCGGGCCGAGTCGGGTCTCGGGTCATCATGCGTTGATATTTGTCCGGTTTCGGATCTTTCGAGTTCGAGTCCGATCGGGTTTCAATTATCTACTTTCGGGTATTTTTCGGGTTTGATTAGTTGTTGTCAAGATGTTTTGCACTTTTGCTTATATTCGATACAATATCTTGTTTTTATTCTAGTTTTGTCTTGAAGAGTTTAGTACATGCCTTGATTTTGATTCGGCCTTATATCTAATACAATACCTGATTTGATAAATTGATGTCAAGAGTTCATTTTAGTCAAGACATGTACTAGTACAATATTAATTGATAGGTTGATATCGGTTTGATAAGGCCAAATATTCAAATCGGAGTTTATTCTGGTTTGTTAAGTTGATCTCGGGTCTCTGATATGTTGTGTTCGGATCAAGTCGGGTCATCTCAGATTGCGGGTCATGTCGGGTTGGGAGGTAATGTGATCTCATTTCGGGTTTCGGGTCATGTCGGTCCGGGTCGGGTCGGATACCAGGTCATCTGATCATGGGTCTTTTCGGGTTTCCGGTCATATCAAATCAGGTCGGATCGGATATCGGGTCATCTACTGTCAGGTCTTTTCGGGTCTTATCAAATCAGGTCGGGTCAGATATCGGGTCATCTGTTGTCGGGTCTTTTTGGGTTTCAGGTCATATTAAATCAGGTCGGGTCGGGTCGGGTATCGGATTATCTATTGTCAGGTCATTTTCGGATTTCGGATCATATCGGACTACTTCGGATCTAGCAGGTTTGTCGGGTCAGGTCGAGTTCTGCCACCTCTACAGTTGAACCAGAACTATCATTAAAAAAATCCGTTATGCACCTGCATCATTATTGGTGCATTACATTTTCTCAATATACATACCCAGAATTGCACATTATTTATTTGAATGCTAAATTTTTACGAATCGGTGTCATATTTCCATGTTTGTTATCTTATCCGTTAAGCTCACGCGATAACATTAACAACGCGATAACATTAACAACGCAATAACGAGGCAGAGATTCTCGCTTCTTTTCTAAAAAACCTAAGGTGTATTTATTATTATTTAATTAATTGATTGGCGAGCACCAATTCAAAAATTCAAATACGGGAAATGTACGTTATGAGTCGAGATTCACTATAGTGGTTCTACAGCTGAGCTCAGCATGGTTAGAATCACTCTCCGGTATTCTTACCGCACGGTTCAAAGAGAGAAGAATATGAAACGGGTTGCTACAAAATCTCATTTCTACAGATTCACAATTGATGACTAAGGTGAAGTATTTATAATTTCTAAATTTGTATGTACGAATTCTGAAATTATGTAGATTTTTATGGTGTGTTTGGATCACAAAAAATAACACTAATCATGGATAAGTGTTGCTATCCACACAAAAATGTGATCCAAACATGATTTAGTAAGTTGTGAGTAGTGTTGGTTAGTGCTATTTTGCTAATCCAACAAAATGGTAGGATTAGTAAATTAGCACATGTCATGGTTAGCAAAATTATTATTTTATTACATTATAATCATCATCTTGATATTATTATTATTTAATAATAATAATAATATTATTATTATTATTTAATAATAATAATAATATTATTATTATTATTTTAATTATCATTATTTATTATTATTATTGTCATTATTATTTTATTAGTATTATTATTATTATTATTATTTTTATTATTATTATTGTAATTATCATTATTTTATTATTATTATAATTGTCATTATTATTATTTTATAATAATAATAATTATTATTTTAATTGTTATTATTTTTATTATTATTATTATCATTATTATTTTATTAGATTATTATAATTGTCATTATTATTATTATTATTGTAATTATTATTATAATTGTCATTAATATTATTTTATTATTATTATTTTAATTGTCATTATTTTATTATTATTATTATTATTGTCATTATTATTTTATTAGTATTATTATTATTGTCATTATCATTATTATTGTAATTATCATTATTTTATTATTATTATAATTGTCGTTATTATTATTTTATTATTATTATTATTTTAATTGTCATTATTTTATTATTGTTATTATTTTATTACTATTATTATATTTGTCATTATTATTTTTATTGTAATTATCATTATTTTATTATTTTATTATTATTATTATAATTATCATTATTTTTTATTATTATTGTAATTATCATTATTTTATTATTATTATTTTTTATTACTATTATAATTTATTATTATTGTATTATTATTATATTATAAATTGATATCAATATTTTATTATTATTATTATTATCGTTAAAAAAACTAAAATAATTTATTATTTTAATAACTCACTATCACTATTCCAAATGTGCAATCCAAACAACATTTTCATTAACCTAGATAGCACAAAATTAGCATTATTTTTGCACTAACCTAGATAGCAAAAAGTAACCACTAATCTAGATAGCACTATTTTACATTACGAGATATCTATGGAATATGAATTCCGTTTCTACCCGATGAATAGATTCAAAGAAAGAAAGATACTCTTGTTTCAGAGATTGAGCGTTCATTAAACATTTCTTATTTAGGACATTTACATGAAATACCTAGAAAAAATAAAATACTCAGAATAAATTTTATTTGAGTCTAACACACAAATAAATTTATACGTTGGCATGTGAAAGAGTACAAGGAAAATAATTTAATTATGATAATTCAGAATTATACTTAGGGCAACTACAATTGATTGTTTATACAAAGTTAACAGTGATATGACATATATAATGTTTTAATCGAATGAATTGTTAAAGCAATGATTTTGATTTTCTAAAAAAAATTGTTTAAATTTATGTTAACTATAATGTTATTTTTTCGAGCATTTAAAAATTAAATCATACATAATTTTGAAATTAAAAAAAGTCTACGGTCTACCCTTTCTGAATGAAATCTATGAAAAAAAAATACTGGAACAAACATAAATTTTTTTTTTTGATAAAAGGAACAAACATAAATTTAAATTATCGCCATAATAGTGAACAATTTTCATGTAAGGTGTATTACCTTTTAATTTCAGAATGAAACATATTTTAAAATTCATGCACTTTAAAGAGCGCGCATATAATCATGACCCGTTACACGTAACAAATGTTTAGAATTCACGAATAAATACTTAAAAGTTAAAACGGTAAGGTAATGATCCAAAGTTTCAGCTCAGCATGTACGATAATTTCAGAACTTTCAAGGGTAAAGAAGTAAAATGCGTGTTCTCTTGTTTTGTAACTTTTGTTCTTGCCCCTGCTCAAAGAGAGAGGAAATATAAAAAGAGAAAAGAGACACCCCACCTTCCAGCTACTTCAGCAGCACCGAACTGGTAATGGAAGCAAAAATAAACTAAAAAAAGAACAGAGAGCAAGCTCAGAGATAGTGAGAGAGAGAGAGAGAGAGGAGGTGGTCTGAGGGAGAGAGATAGAGATGTATAGGAGCACTCCAGTGAGAAAATCACACACCAACACTGCCGATCTGCTGACGTGGCAAGAGGTCCCACCATCCGAATCCGATCAGACCACGCCACTGAATCGTAGGCCCCATCAGGTTTGGCCCTTCTCGTTTTCTCTGTATTTCTGTGCTATTTCTCCGAGTAAGAAATCATAACTTGGATTTGTTTTCTTTTCTATTTTGGCGTAAATCTAGCCATCTGAAGCAATTAGGAAAGTTGTTTTTGGAGGGCAAGTGACTGAGGAAGAGGCTGAGAGCTTGAATAAAAGGTCAGATCTGGTGATTTTTCTTGCAATTACTTAAAAATCTACTGGCTTTAAGGTGTTTTTCCTAATTTATCTGTCCATTTCTTTGATTTAAAAAAACTAGCCAAATGATTTCCATTACTAGGAACTATTCCTTGTGTCATCATTTGACATCACCTAACCTAGTACACTGCTTCTGTTATTTTTTTGCCCTTCAGTTCGTCTACATTTTTAACATTCAATTATGCAATTTATATCAATCAGTGGATCTTGGAAAGGTTGTGTGAATGGAAAGATCTGGTTTTTTAGTTGATAAACTAATTCATTTTGATTGCTTGATTAGATGTTTTCAATGATGCCTTTTTATTAAAAAAATTGTCTTTAAATATTTTTTCCTTTTTGAAACGTCTACAATTTTTAAGCACCATATTGAATTCTTTCCGTTTTCACATTTTCCATTGGATATTTCACGCATCCAATATAAATGAATGTGTACCATTGTTTGGATTTTATGATAATCCTCTTTGCCCCTTCAAAGAACATAAATATAGCCTAAGTTTTGGATTTAAGTAATCCTTCTGTTAATGAATGTGTACCATTGTTTGGATTTTATGATAATCCTCTTTGCCCCTTCAAAGAACAAAAATAGAAGAGTTAAATAGCTTGGAACTTTTTTGTTCTTTATATACTGCAAGTTTGACTTCTTAATATTTTTAGTAAAGACCAATATGTAGATAGATTAGGCATAGAACAGCATTTAACTGTGCAACATTGGTCTCAATTTAATCCATTCTTGTTTCAATCATAAAAAGGCTCAGGATTCAGTTACTCTGAAGTTTATATCATAAAAAGACTGAATTTTTTGTTTATACATTCCACGATAGATTTGAATTCACACCACTCGGTATTTAAGGGTCTTTTGATGTAATGTCAAAACAGATTAACATTAACTTTAAATTGGCAGGCATATATTCTGCGTAGCAAAATGCCATTAATTGTATCTTTACTTGATTTGAAATTGTTATCAAGATTTCAAAGAAACCCATACTTTCAAGAGCTTCTTCGGATGAAAAATATCATTTGTTCGCAGAGTGTTTGACATTTTATTTTTACTATTTAAGGAAACCTTGTTCCGCCCCAAAATGGAAGGAAATGACAGGAAGTGGCATATTTGTTCGCAGCAGTGAAGAAGAACTTGAAGCTGAGTCTGCATCTGCTACCCCTGTTAAAACCGTTTCACGTGCTTATCAGGTACACTCTGTATAGCTTGTGTTCTAATATAGGATACCTTATTGAAAATAGTGTATTTTAGTTGCCAAAATAGTGTATACTTTAACCAGATCCTAGGACTTCTACAATAAGACCATATGGGATAATTCAGGCTTCTCTTGCAATGTTGAGGTTAATATCCTTGTTTCTTCTCCTGCAAATCTATACAACAAACTAAATGGTGGTCTAATATGATTCCAGCAAACGCTGAGTGGCATCAGCCAGATATCATTCAGTGCAGAGAGGGACAATATATCCCCAAAGAAGCCGAGCTCAATTGCTGAGGTGGCAAAGCAGAGAGAGCTCAGCGGGACACTTATCAGCGAGGCTGAGGCTGAGGCAAGAATGAAGCCTCAAATATCTGAAGCTAAGAAAAAAGAGATCAGTGGCTGTGACATTTTTGCTCCTCCTGAGGAGCTCCGGCCAAGAAATACCGACGAAGGCCCTACCACTCCTCGTGGATTGCACTCTACTGTAAAGACTCCCTCATTTTTTATACACTGTTAGCAAAGGATATTTTCAAGTCAAGCTGAATATTTCTTTGTATCTGCATACCTCAGGTAGAAGGGGAAGGGGGGAAGTCTGCACTCAAAATTAGCTTTAATCAACAGTTCTTTCATTGATGTTACTTAATACTATTTCATACAGTTCCCTGGAAAATATTGACAAGTCCTGTACAACTCTGCAAAGTAGGAAGCTGCATATATATTTTTTTTTCCTTTTTCAAGGGTCTTTAAAAATCCTTTTTTTTTGGTAAAATGTGTTCTTATCCATTTTGAGGGAATTGATAAATGCCTTGAATTTTTGCACAGTTGCATATTACATATTATTGTTGTTACATAATTTTCATTTCATTTGTCTATTATTCTGCATAGTCAACTGGTGGTGCCAGCAGCTTCCTGTTTGGTGAGGACAGTGATTCAAACGTCAAGACTGCCAAAAAAATCCCAACACGCAAATTCACTGACTTAATTGGTAATGACATTTTCAAAGGGGATGGTACACCAAGCGCAACTGAGAAGTCTTTGAGCAATGCCAAGCTAAAGGAAATGACTGGCAGTGACATCTTTGCTGATGGCAAGGCTGCGTCCCGCCACTACCTTGGAGGGGCCCGCAAGCCGCCAGGTGGTGAAAGCAGCATTACCTTGGTCTGACTGGAGCCTAGTTTTTTTTTCTACTTGAAAATTCACTTGGGTATTTGTTTTCCTTTGTTTCTAAGAGGTTGAATTTATGGGTTGTGTTAGTTTGGTTTTCTTCACTTACCCTGATTTGGGTGAGGGAGTTGGTTGTGACCTTCTTTGTTATCTCTAATTTTTTATGTTTGGTGATGGATGGATGATGAGTATGGTTGCGACTTGTGACTCATCTAATGTAACAAAGGCTGAATGGTAAACTTAAACAATCTTGTTCTGATTTTCTAGTACTACAATTTTTCACCTTATTATTTATCCTCGGTATATTTGCAAGTATTAGTGTGACTATTTCCAAAACTGGTAATCTTTACAAAAGCTTTCATGTTAAGGAAGCTACTAAATTGACCATTCAAACGATTCAAATCGCGTAACAGAAGGGATGATACCTTCTCTAGTATGGGAAAACGATATAACGGGACTTCACATAACAGCAACATCAAATGAAAGTGATTGAAGAACTCAGCACAACTGACTATGATCGTCTATTTTCAATTCCTTTCTTGACAGATTCCTCCTTTTGCTACCATGTTGACATGTTCCCATGACCCTTGATTGTGATTGCTGACATCCTACACCTATTTTTAGTTGTAGTCAGCAGCATATTGTCATATAAGCTGTCGGCATTGAGTTTACCGCAGTAAATGTGCATCTTTCATTTGGGCAAGAAAGATATCCAGCATAAATTAAAGACAGAATTTCATATAAATTACATATTAAGTCACTGAAATCTCATAATTACATATTCATTCATTTAAAATACAATACGTTTTATATAAAGACTTCTAAAAATTTAATATTACATATTTATCTACTCAAATTTCATAATTACATATTTATTCAAGTAAAACACAAAATATTTTATTATTGTCCAACATAACTGCAAATTAATAAATTTAATGTAAATTAACAATTAAATGGTAATTACCACTCTAAAACACTAAATGAGGTAGGAAATTGAAAACAGGTCGGGCCAGGTCGGATCGGGTCAAAACTCGCCCGAGTCGCCGGGCCACGAGTTTGTCGAACCAGGTTTGGGAAGAAGAGTATAATCGTTAGCTTCTTTATTTCACACCGCTTCTCATCTCCTCTATTTAGGTATTCGACAAAATTCGTATGTGTTTGACCTGACCCGAGGCAAACTCGTGCGAACTCGTCCAAAAAACTCTAGAGTCGAAGACGGGGAGCGACCATCATTTTTGGAAAAAATCTGTGTTAAAACTCGTGCGGACACTCTAAAACACTAATAGAGGTAGGGAATTGAAAACGGGCCGGGCTGTGTCGGGCCTAACTCGCCCGAGTCGACGGGTTTGCCGGGCCGAGTTTGGACGGGTTGGCCGGGCCGACGGGTTTGCGGGTTAGTTTTAACACAAGTTTTTTCCAAGAAGGATGGTGGCTACCCGTCTTCGACCCTCGATTTTTTTTACGAGTCTGCACGGGTTTGCCTCGAGTCGGGCCGTCGGGTCACTGCCTTAGGGTTCAGGCCGGGTCGAACTCGTACGGATTTTGTCAAATGTCTAAATAGAGGAAATGAGAAGCGATGTGAAATAAAGAAGCTAACAATTATACTCTTATTTTCAGACCCGACCTAGCAAACTCATGGCCCGACCAATCCATTGACCCAGGCAAATTTGATTGGACCCGTCCTGGCCCGATTTGTTTTCAATTTCCTCTCTTTTAGTATTTTAGAGTGGTAATTACTATCTAATTGTTAATTTACATTAAATTTATTAATTTGCAGTTATGTTGGACAATAATAAAACATTATGTATTTTACTTGAATAAATATGTAATTATGAAATTTGAATGGATAAATATGTAATATTGAATTTTTAAAAGTATTTGTATGAAATATTTTATGTTTTAAATAGATAAATAGATAAAAGCAGTTACTGCACTTCACTCGATCGTTTGCTCTCGTTCAATTGAGGTACTGTTTTAAAAAATCGCCCTTACTGCTTCCAATCCTAGCATTACTGTTTTACGAAGATGTTTGCTCAAAGTTTAGTGGCTTTCAGCTTGCCTTGGTTTAGTTAAACTATTTGTCGTTATTTTCAAATACATAATGGCCATGTATTAGTTTCAACCGTGAGAAAAGCTACAACCTATTTACATAAATGCGCTCAAAATGTGAAATTGCTTCCTCAAATTTAGGCACAATAAATACTTTGGAAAAGAACAACTGTCAAATCGTACATGTTGTCTGATTTTTTTTTTTTTTTTTTAGAGAAAGCTCGTAGGCATGCATTACTACTAATTAAGATGGTACAGAGGAAGTTGAGAGGAAATTAAAGTATCTGATTACATCAAATTTGAAACACTCCTTACTACTTAGGTTTCAAAAAAAAAAAAAGAAACACTCCTTACTACTTGAGATGCGCTACTAAGAAAAGAACCTACATCTAGCAAACTACTCTACTGCTAAGGGTACCCTACAATTTAAACAAACTAAACATAAAAAAAAAAAACTTCCCCTGAGGATTACGTAAACAAAGGACTTTCATTGCTGCCGTGGGATGCTACCAGGCTTCTCATCCCAGCAAGGTTGATAGTGTACTAAACTCCTGGTATCCTGATGTATGTGTTCCGGTACCTGGCTTGTGTGATGTTGTCGTTCTGAATGACATGCATGGCCTGTTCTCCTGTAATGCTGATCTAGGTGGTTCTTGTCCTGTTTGCCAAGCTATGTGCCAGTCCGACTGCTTCTCGTTGTACTTGCCTAATGCTGGGTAGTGGTCTGTGTGTTGTTGTGTGAGGAGAGCTTTCCTGGGTCCATATAGCATCTGCCTGCCTGATTATTTGGATCGGGTGTGTTATCTTGCCTTCGATGACTTCTTTGTTCCGAGCTTTCCAGATTTCCCATAGGATGTTGAATATTCGTCTTTTTCCCGCGTGCGGGAGTTGCTGTGTTATAAGTATCAACGCTTGGATGAACTCGAGGGGTAGGTTTTCTACCATCAAGCCCATGTTTGACACGAACCAGGTTGCTCTCAAATCTGGGCAGAAGAAATGTTGGATTGAGTCTCAGATTTAAACTCTCACAATTTGCTAAATTAATGATCAAGTAAACACAAGAATGCTTTTCTGGTAAAACTTGCTTGTCCACACGATAAAAATAGTCAGAATCGATTATTACATATATATAGAACTGAGCATAAAGCAAAATAACTTCCACCCTTTCAATTCCCGCCTAAAATTACTCCTGGCCCTTCACTTAAACTTAGATATCTGCCTAACAACTGTAAATAAAAAACAACACTTAAAAATAACAAATAAACTTAACTCTGACCAAAATGCCCCTTGAGTTTGAATTACTCTCTAACATCCTCCCTTAATTCAAACTCTGTAACCCTCAACAACTGCTTCAAGTGCTCGAATACTGGCAAGCAAAGTGCCTTTGTCAGTATATCTGCTCTTTGTTCTTCAGTGGCAATATGTTTCAGCTCCACAACACCTTCTGCCACAAGATCTCTGACAAAGTGTATTTTAATGTCGATGTGCTTACATCTTCCATGCTGCACTGGATTTCTTGCCATGGCAATTGCGGAAGTATTATCACAGAAAATTTCTGTGCTCTGTGCTTGCTCGAATCCGACATCAGCTAAGATCTTCCTAATCCATACTGTCTGACATGCGGCTGAGCTCACAGCAGCATATTCTGCTTCAGCTGTAGATAAAGCCACAGTAACCTGTTTCTTTGTGCTCCAACTCACAGGTGCTCCTCCGATTTCAAACAAATACCCAGAAGTACTCCTTCTTTCATCATGACAGCCCGCCCAATCGCTATCACTGAACCCAACCAATTTAACATTTTCAGTTCTTCTATACCAGAGACCTAAACCGGTTGTACCTGATATATACCTCAGTACTCTCTTGGCTGCACCCATGTGCTGCTTTGATGGTGATTGCATGAACCTAGAGATCAAGCTAACTGAGAAATTAATATCAGGTCTTGAATGCGTAAGATATATCAGCCCACCAACAAGACTTCTGAATTTCAATGTGTCTGCTGCCCCTGAACTATCATCCTTCACCAGTTTTTCTCTAGCATTCATCGGTGTAGAGCAACTATTGCAATTCTGCATGTCAAACTTCTTCAACAAATCCTTGGCATACTTCTTTTGTGATAAGAAAATACCATCCTCAGTCTGCACAATTTCCAGCCCCAAGAAATACTTGAGAAGGTCGAGATCTGTCATTTCAAACTTGCCCTTCATACTCATTCTAAAATCAGCAACCATTTGAGAATTTGTCCCAAAATAGATGATATCATCTACATATAGGCACACTGTCAGAATGTCACCTTCCTTGCCTCTTTTTACAAACAAGCTCGGTTCACTCACACTTTTTTCAAAACCTGCATCAACAAAAAACTGGTTAATCTTGCTGTACCAGGCCCTAGGAGCCTGTTTCAGTCCATACAGGGCTTTGTGTAATTTATACACCCAATTCTCTTTACCCTTCACCATGAACCCTTTCGGCTGTTCAACAAAAACTTCCTCTGCTAATTCACCATTCAGAAATGCTGATTTAACATCGAATTGGAACACTTGAACTTTCAGCTTTGCTGCAACTGCTAACAAGATCCTTATGGTTTCAAATCTTGCTACGGGTGAAAAAGTCTCCTCGTAATCTATTCCTTGTTGTTGCTTGTAGCCTTTTACAACAAGTCTAGCTTTCAGTTTCACAACACTTCCATCTGCTCCAATTTTGGTTCTGTAAACCCACTTAACTCCAATCACATTCTTACCCTCAGGCCTCTCTACAAGTGAATTTGACTTTCAATTTGTGTGTTTCGTCAAGCTCCTTAAAGTCCTCCCTCACACCTGACATGTGGTTTGAGCAACCACTGTCAATGAACCAAACATTCCTCACATTTTCCTGGCATGCATTGTAGGCCATGAACAACCTGGCCTCTTCCTCTTCTTCTTCATACCCTTCCTCCCCTTTTGCATATCTTGCTTGCTCCTCTTCTCTTATTCTCTTAAAACAGTCTGATTTGTAATGACCAAATTTGTGACAGTAGTAACACTCCACATTCTTCTTTGACTCATCTGGACATGCCGACTGGTAGTGTCCATACTGGTTACAATTATAGCATCTCACTTTTCTACCACTTTCCTTCATTGATTCATAACCTGATGACTCAGAGGTTCTGCCACCAGATGTTCTTCCTCTCCCTCTTACACTGCTGCTTGTTCTTCCTCTGCCCCTACTCCTTCCTCTAACATTTGATGACTGACCTTGTGCGTAAAAGGCTTTGTCAGTCAACTCAGTTCTGTCCTCCTCTCTTGACAACCTGCTTTCATGGCTTTGAAGAGATCCCATCAATTCATTTAGGGTATAGGTAGTGAGATCCTTAGATTCTTCTATAGCAGCCACTATATGATCAAACTTGGAACTTAGGCTTCTTAGAACTTTAGAGACTACTGTCTGGTCTGTTACTTGTGCACCATAAATGTTCATCTGGTTCACAATGCCTTGCACCTTTGTCAGAAAATTTGTTACCTTTTCATCCTTTTTCATTTGCAAGGTTTCAAATTCCCTGCGTAATCCTTGCAATTTGACAGCCATCACCCTTGCAGTCCCTTGGAATGAAGTCTGCAGTACATCCCAGGCCTCCTTCGAATTGCTGCATGATGCAATTTTCGGAAAAATGGTGTCTTCAATTCCTTGCTGAATTAACATCATTGCTTTGGCGTCCTTCTTGGTAGTCTCCTCAGGGTTCGGATTTGGGTTTGGTGTGCCTTTTGACACCAATTCCCACAATCCTTGCGATTTCAGGACAGTTTGCATTTTAATTTTCCAGAAATCGTAGTTGTCGCCATTGAACATAGGCACTGACACTTGACTGGAACTCATTGTTGCCGCCTTCAATCCTCACCTCGCTCTGATACCAAATGTTGGATTGAGTCTCAGATTTAAACTCTCACAATTTGCTAAATTAATGATCAAGTAAACACAAGAATGCTTTTCTGGTAAAACTTGCTTGTCCACACGATAAAAATAGTCAGAATCGATTATTACATATATATAGAACTGAGCATAAAGCAAAATAACTTCCACCCTTTCAATTCCCGCCTAAAATTACTCCTGGCCCTTCACTTAAACTTAGATATCTGCCTAACAACTGTAAATAAAAAACAACACTTAAAAATAACAAATAAACTTAACTCTGACCAAAATGCCCCTTGAGTTTGAATTACTCTCTAACAAGAAACACATGTGCATTGTGTATTCATTCTCCTGGTGGCATCGTTGACAAATCGGGTTAATGGCGTGTACTCTTCTGTGTATGGCATCAGATGTGGGCAAAGCCCCTTGGCATGCTCTCCATAGGAACACCCTGACTTTTGGGATGACATTCGGAGTATTCCATATGATTTTCCATACTTCAGTGTCTGTTTGCTGGTGTTGTTGATCTCTTTGCCTTATACCCATGTATCCCTCTTTAACAGTGTATCTGCCCGCCTGTGATTTGTTCCAGATTAGTATGTCTGGTACCATGCTATCTCCTTTTGGTGGTTTGACGTGTTGTATAATGAAATCTGCCGCTGTGGCATCTAATCTCCAAACTAATTTTTCTCTATCCCAAAAACGACTCTGCTGGTCTAACACATCCTTAATTGTTTCATGTGCATGGACAGGTGTATCGATGACGTGTGTTTCCCATCCCTGGAACCACGGTTGGTGCTGAACACATATTGTGCTGCCATCTCCAATCTCCCAGTGCATGTGATCAACAAGTGTCTCTCTGAGTTCGATCATTTTCTTCCAGAGGGCGCTCGTACCCCGTCCTTCTGTTGCATGCCATAACCCCCCCTGTGGACAATATTTTGCTTTCATGAGCTGTATCCAAGGTCTGTCTTGGTAGCATGCTAATTGCCACATTATTTTGGTAAGTAGAGCCTCGTTCATCGCCTTTAGATCTCTGATCGCTAATCCACCTTCCTCATATGGCCTGCAGAGCTTGTCCCATGCCACCAAAGCCAAATATCTGTTCTTTTCCAGTTTATTCCACAAGAACTTCCTTAGGACAGACGTGATTTGGTTTATGGTACTCACTGGTAAGGGTGAAATGAACATATAGTAAATGTGGATGGAACTCAATGTGGTCTTGATCAAAGTTAATCGTCTCGCATGTGATAATAGATTAATCTTCCATCCCGCTAGTTTATTGACTATCTTGTCCATTAGCAGTTGATGTGTCGGGTCTTTCATTCTTTGGCCATTGTACATGTATGCACCCAAGTACTTTTCCACTTTCTCGGCCCGCTTTGCTGCTATAGCCTCCAACACCTCTTTCTTGCAGGTTTCATTGCATCTCGAACTAAACCAGATGGTGGACTTTTCTGGATTTATGAGCAGTCCCGATTGGTTTCCGAAAGTATCCAAGATGCACTTGATTTCCTGTACCTCCCTTCTGTTTGCCTCTCGAAAGATTAACCAAGTCATCTGCGTACATGGAATGGGTAAAACCTGGGGCACCATCAGCCACCATCACCCTTTTTATGAGTCATGTTTGTTGTGCTTCGTTCAGACTTTGTGATAGAAATTCTAGGGCGATAATGAACATGTAAGACGACAAAGGACAACCTTGCCTCAGTCCACGAGTTGGTCTAAAGAAACCATTCCCGGCCCCATTAACTAGCACAGTTATTCGACTTGTGGTAAGGCAGGACATGATTAATTTCACGAGCTTGATAGGGATTCCTATTTTCATGAGCACTTGTTCGATAAAATCCCATTCAATTGAGTCAAAAGCTTTATTGACATCTTAAGTGCAAACGCTCTTTCATTGAAGTCTCTTGACTGGAAAGAGTGTAACATTTCACGCATGAGTATCGTTGTATCAGCTATACTTCTACCTCTGATAAAAGAAACTTGTGTTTTGGATATCACCTTGTGTATGTAAGGTTGTAACCTGTTGGTTATCAGCTTGGTAAGTAGCCGGTACAATGTGTTACCAACACTGATGGGTCGGTAATCTTTGGGCGTATTGGGCTCCACATTCTTTGGTATGAGTATGATGTTACAATGGGCCCATTGAGCCGATGCAATTAAGTCGCCGAAGGCTCGTTGGATGGTACCACATATGTCGGGTTCCAGTACATCCCAGGCTTTATGGAGAAAACGGGTCGTGAGGCCATCCGGACCTGGCGATTTGTCTGGTCCAAGTTTCCATAGGCATTTTTTAATTTCCTCTGAGTTTGGACGACGTTGTAAAGCCTCTCTGGCCCAGCTTGGGATTTGCTGGTCCTCTTGCAGTTGGAACCGGGCCAGGAAATTATTCCTCTCACTCCTCTGCTGTTGGTTATCTTGTGTACTGTATAGTTTCTTAAAGTATCTAACAAATATGCCTCGAATTTCATACTCTTTTTCAATCTTGTTACCTCTCTCATCTAGCACACTGAGTATTCTATTCTCCCGCTTTCTTTGTGTTGCCGCATCATGAAAGAACGCAGTGTTGAGATCCCCTTGTTCTCCCCACTGAACCCGTGCTCTCTGTTTCCAAAAGTCATTCAGTTGTTGTTCCGCCTGATCGTGTTGCTTCAGTTTCTGCTCCACCTCCTGGTCCTGGTACCTCGGGTGCAATTGTTGGAATTGCAGTATTTGTCGTTGTGTTGTCTAAACCTTCCTCTGTGGTGTTTCCAACCGCTTTGCCCATCGTGTGATATTTGTTTTGAGCTTGGCATATTTCTCTGGCCAACTCTGCCTCCTTTGTTGCTTCCAGTCTTCCTCCCAAACTTCCTGAGAACCTTCCATCTGGAACCACCAATTCTCTATATGGAACATCGATTTTCTTGCCAAATCTCCTTGCAGCCGTAGTAATATCGGACAATGGTCACCATGTACCTGATGCATATGGTTTACATACGCATCCGGGTACAAGTTGCACCAAGTTGCACTAGCCACGACCCGATCCAGTCTAACGTGTATTGCTTGGGAGGCATTTGGTCTGTTTGTCCATGTGAAGGCCGTCCATTTGAAACCGAGGTCTAACAGTCCCGTGTCGAAAAGGAAATTCTTGAACCGAACACTGTTTGCATTTAGGAAAATCACCCATGCACACAATATGCATGTTTGTGGTTGCCAAGTTCTGGATGTCCCGCCAAATATCTGGGTTATGCCTATATGATGCATCTCCATAGATCGTAATCAATAGCCATGGTGGTTTGTCAGGTGGTTCGATTCTGGATGCAAAATAGAATCTTGTACGTGTAAACACTGTTACTTTCACGTGATCTCCCCATAGAAGCTACAGTCCTCCAGATAATCCTATCGAAGGCATGATCTCAAAATTTCTCATGTGTAGGGTTTGTAAGTACCCCACTGACCTCTATTGCGAGCATTTGCTTTCGGAGATAAAAGCGATATCTGCCCGCGTTGAGAGGAGGAGTGGTTTCAGGAATTGTTGGGTCCGTGGGCCTCCCCCCACGGCAATTTCAAGCAAGGATATTCATTGATACTTCGGCGACGATTCCCTGATCGTCGCCTTTGCACGTTTGGGTGTTATGTGAGTCCCATACTCATGTGTGGGTTATCTAATGCAACTGGTTGGATAGGTCTGTTACTAGTGCCAGGTCTTTTAAGGTTGTTCTGTTGTGTGAGGTATGTGTCTGTGGGGTTTGGGTATGTAAAAATGGGGTTTGCTGCATGTGTAGGTATCTGTCTATCTTCCCTGGGTTGTTGGTGGTTGAAGTATGAATGATTAGTTTGTAGGTGAGTGGTTAGGTTGCGCTGTTCTAGAGGGTTTTCTGTGGTGTGGGGAATGTTATCAGGAAAGTGTGTGTGGTAGGGTGTTGGGCTGTCGTATGGTCTGGTGACATAAGAAACATATTGGGTGTGGCGTGGGCTCTGGTGTGGGCTTTGTTGGGCTGGGGACTGGTTAAGTTTTTCCTCCTGGCTCGGGTTGGGTGCTTGGGCTTCAACAGGCCTGACTGGAATGAGTGTCCTTTTCGTTGGTTGTGAATGGTTTGTTTGGTCCCGGGGTGAGTAGCTCGAAGGTGTTCCACTACGGTGATTAGGTTGGGCTGGAGCAACATGATCCGTACCCCTGCGAGGTACCAGGCCTAGGTTTGTGATCCATGGGTTCAACTTCGGTTCCAAGATATTTTGGATTCCCGGCACATTTGCATAATTCCCTTGCAGTTTGAGTTTTGTTAATCTTAGCCTAACCTGACAAGAGTTTGTCTCATGGCCGACTAAACCACAGAACAAACATGCCCGTTGGACCTTCTCATAGACCAGCATAACTTTTACAGTTCCCAGATTTAGGTGAAGAATGGATACGGTATCCTGCAAAGGCTTGTTTACCGAAATCATTATCCTAACTCGATAGCACTTGTATCCATTGATATTGAAAGTGTGTACCTCAGACATGGGGGATCCAATGGCACCCGCAATCAACAGTAAACCTTCATCGGTAAGAGTTTCGAGGGGGATGTGGTGAAACTGTACCCAGATTTCCATGAACTCAACGAATTCTGGGGTGAGGTCAGCCGGTCCGTGTGCCTGTTTGAGCGCTACTACCTCAGATTTGTACAACCATATGCCCTTTCCCACAATAGAGTACATCTCTTGGAGGTTTGTGAACTCAAATAGATACGTGTTCCGTGCAACCGGAGTAATGCTACTTTGGTTCTCTAGATTCCATATTCTCATCATGGCCGAGACAAAGTGAGAATCTATTGCGACTCTATCCGAGATCACCCGAGCTACCGCGCATAGACTCTAGTTTCTTGTCGAGAAAGCATCACTTGGCAGGGTGATGTCTTGGCTGTTGGATGCACTTGCCGGGCTGAGGCTAGCAAAATTTGCCACAAGTTCATCGTTTGATAATTCATCGGTGCCAAATGATTCGGGCTTTTGGTCTGGAATGTGTGAGTTTTTGGCTGAAGTGTTGTGGGGTGTTTGTTTATTGGATGAAGTTTGAAATCTTTTATATCATGGTGTTGGGGGCAATAAATGACATTTGGTGCAGCTAGTGGCGTCATGTGAGCAGTGTAGAGTGTGTTAGCCTCATTTCTTCTTTGATCATTTTGCAGAAAAAGTAACCTTGTCAGTTGTTCCTCATTTAATAATGTGAACTCTCCTACCCTGAAGCTATCTTTACAGGCTTCCTCATTCCAGACACCAGGTCTAAAGAGTAGACCTGTACTATGCCCACTGCTTCTTGTTTTATGTAAGTCTATTTTTTGGCAGCCTGTCTGATCAATAAAGTTGTGCTTGCCTTCACTCATTTTGGCAATGTCCCAATGTAGTTCCTGGTTCTTAGTTTGGTAAGATGCAATGTGGCTGAATTGGTATGGCTCCTGCTGTATTGGATGATCATGTTCCTGATGGGTAAGGTTTAACTTCTCAGATGGTGACGTTGATTGGTCCGGTAAAGGCGATCTCATGCGGTGGTAACGTAGTATGCGGTCATGGGCTTTAACCAGATTGCCCCATTCGTCAGTCGAGCTTTCATATTCATTCCTCTTGTCGTTCCAGTCAGGTTCATCCTCATCTTCATCATATTGCGGGCTATCGAAATCATTTGGGAGGTCTGCATTGTATCGCCATTGGATAACCTTCACCTCACATTGTGTCCAGTTTCTTCCGAAAGGCATTGTGACAAACGACGGGATGCGTCTAGGGTCAAGGCATTTGATCCATAGTTGGATAAAGGTTCTATATCCCCCGTGCAGTGCGTCTTGTTTCAGTTCGCTAACTTCTCCAAAGGATGCTATGGCTGCTTGCACGAAGGAGATGTGCCAGAAATAAGCGGGGAAGTTGTATAACCGAATTAGTATCATGTTTCCCGATGGGGTAGGTAACATTTCGTGTTCATCCACCTAATGTCTCATATCCATACTATTGGCTTGGGCCCAAGCATCAATCTCATTTACCACCTTCATCATGCTTAGCTGGGTAGGGAGGACAACTCTGAAACTCTTGTCACTCTCCTTCCATGTCCCTCTGTCCACGTGCTAGTTCTCCATATATGTGATGTATATGATGCTGTACTTTATGGCAGACAAGATATCACCCCCAAAAAGGTAAAAAGAGATAGAGTTGGATAATTGTGCCAGGATGTTCGCAAAGCATTCATTTTGCGGTAGATGTGCCATAGCATGTGGTGCCCTCTTGAGCAGCAATGGGAAAGGTTGCTCCATTGTAGTGGTAGTTTGGGTTGTCGAAATTTGGTAGTTTGGGTTGTCGAATTTCGATGTACGGTCCAGGCAAGGTAAATGCACAAGTGAAAACTAGGTAAATTCACACCTGAATAAGGTCACACCTGGTCTAATCACACCAGGTAAATTGATGTACGGTCCAGGCAAGGTAAATGCCCAATGAAACTTGGTAAATTCACACCTGAATAAGGTCACAACTGGTCTAATCACACCAGGTTTAGGTCCAGGTAGTGAGAGGTTAGCCACAAAATAAGTTCAAGGCAAGATGGTAACAGCAGGTAACAGCAATGAGATGGTAACAGCAGGTAAGCACAGTAAGGTCACAACAGGATAAGGTCACATCAAGTGAAATCGCAGCAGGATGATGTATTGTTTTGTAGAAATTTAATACTAGGAGGGTTAGGTATAGTTAGAGGGAATAATCAGGAAAGAGTTTGAGTAGGGCGGGGAGTTACTTGGGAGAATTTAGGGAGAACCTAGGAGTGATTGCTTTGAGAGAGTAGTTACCAAGGAGTGAGATTGAGGTGGGGGGGTGGTTCTGGCCATTAATGTGCCAGTAATATCTACGAGACATTTCACCGAACACCGTCTGAATTTTTTCCCCTGAGCTCTTGTTAAAAATTGCACAAATTGTCAAATTGTACATGTTGTCCGAATTTTTCTCCCTGATTCACGAAAAACACCACAAACTATTTATCCCACTACGAGAAGTATTTCTGATCATAGTATTTCATTATATTTGGTAACCATTCAAGAAAGCACCACAAAATATGTTATCCTGCTACGAGAATTATTTTTTATCCGAGTACTTCTTTTGTGGGTGGTAATCTTTTAAAAAAATTCCAAACCTTTCAGGAAATAAGCACCGAAGATGCGTAGAATCCAATCAAGTGTTTCATGTCTGATTACTTCATTTATAGGTGGTAAACATTAAAAAAACACCACAAAGCATCTTATCCTGCCATGATAAGTGTTTCTGATCTAGATACTTCATTTTTGGGTGGTAAACATTCAAGAAAACACCACAAAACATCTTATCCTACTACGAGAAGTGTTTCTAATCCGAGTACTTCGTTTAGGGGTGACAACCATTCAAGAAAACACCACGAAGCATCTTATCCTACTAGAGAAGTGTTTCTGATCTGATTACTTTATAGTGGTAAACTTTTAAGAAAACTCTAAACATTTCATGAAACCACCAGAAAAAAGCATAAAATACTACTCTAAGTGCTTCATGTCTGATTACTTCATTTATGATAGTTAAACATTCAACAAAACACCACGAAGCATATTATCCTACTACAAGAAGTGTTTCTGATTCGAGTACTTCATTTGTGGGTGGTAATCTTTCAAGAAAACACCAAATCTTTCAGGAAACACCATTCAAGTGTTTCATGTCTGATTAATTTATTTATGGGTAGTAAACATTCAAAAGAACACCACAAAGCATCTTATCCTGCTACGAGAAGTGCTTCTGATCCGGGTACTTCATTTATTGGTGGTAACCATTCAAGAAAACACCACAAAGCATCTTATCCTACTACGAGAAGTATTTCTTATGTAATTACTTCATTTATGAGTGGTAAACTTTCAAGAAAATTCTAGACCTTTCATGAAACCACAACAAAGAAGCATAACATACTACACTAAGTAATTTATGTTTGATTACTTCATTTATGAAAACCACTCAAGTGTTTCATGTCTGATTACTTCACTTATGGGTGGTAAACATTCAAGAAAACACCACAAAACATCTTATCCTACTACGAGAAGTATTTTTGATCTGGGTACTTCATTTATGGGTGGTAACCATTCAAGAAAACATCACAAAGCATTTATCGCACTACGAGAAGTGTTTCTGATCATAGTACATTTATGGGTGGTAACCATTTAAGAAAGCACCACAAAGCATCTTATTCTGCTACGAGAAGTGTTTCTTATACGAGTACTTCTTTCGTGGGTGGTAATCTTTCAAGAAAACTCCAAACCTTTCAGAAAACAAGCACCGAAGATGCGTAGAATCCACTCAAGTGTTTCATGTTTGATTCTTCATTTATGGGTGGTAAACATTCAAGAAAACACAACAAAGTATCTCATCCAGCTACGAGAAGTGTTTCTGATCCAGGTACTTCATTTATGGGTGATAAACATTCAAGAAAACACAACAAAGAATCTTATCCTACTAGAGAAGTGTTTATGATCAGATTACTTCATTTACGAGTGATAACCTTTCAAGAAAAATGTAAACCTTTCGTGAAACCACGACAAAGAAGCATAGAATACTATTGTAAGTGCTTCATGTCTGATTACTTCATTTATGATAGTTAAACATTCAACAAAACACCACGAAGCAACTTATCCGGCTACGAGAAGTGTTTCTGATCCGACTACTTTATTTGTGGGTGGTAATCTTTCAAGAAAACTCCAAACCTTTCAGGAAATAAGCACCGAAGATGCGTAGAATACCATTCAAGTGTTTCATGTCTGATTACATCATTTATGGGTAGTAAACATTCAAAAGAACACCACAAAGCATCTTATCCTGCTACGAGAAGTGCATATGATCCGGACACTTCATTTATGGGTGGTAACCATTAAAGAAAACACCACAAAGCATCTTATGCAAAAACGAGAAGTGTTTCCGATCTGATTACTTCATTTATGTGTGGTAAACTTTCAAGAAAAATCTAGACCTTTCATGAAACTACCACAAAGAAGCATAGAATACTACTCTAAGTGCTTAACATCTGATTACTTCATTTATGATATGTAGACATTCAACAAAACACCAGAAAACATCTTATCCTGCTACAAGAAGTGTTTTTGTACTTCATTTTTGGGTGGTAACCATTCAAGAAAACACCACAAAGCATTTATCCCACTACGAGAAGTGTTTCTGATCTTAGTACTTCATTTATGGGTGGTAACCATACAAGAAAATACCACAAACCATCTTATTCTGCTACGAGAAGTGTTTCTTATCCTAGTACTTCATTTGTGGGTGGTAATATTTCAAGAAAACTCCAAACCTTTCAAGAAACAAGCACCGAAGATGCGAGGAATACCACTCAATTGTTTCATATCTGATTACTTCATTTATTGGTGGTGAACATTCAAAAAACACCACAAAGTATCTCATCCAGCTACGAGAAGTGTTCTGATCCAAATACTTCATTTATGGGTGGTAAACATTCAAGAAAATACCACAAAGCATCTTATCATGCTACAAGAAGTGTTTCTGATCTAGGTACTTCATTTATGGGTGATAACCAGTCATGCACTACAGAGCATTTATCCCACTATGAAAAGTGTTTCTGATCATAGTACATCATTTATGAGTGGTAACCATTCAAGAAAACACCACAAATAATCTTATCCTGCTACGAGAAGTGTTTCTTATCCAAGTAATTCTTTTGTGGGTGGTAATCATTCAAGAAAACTCCAAACCTTTCAGGAAACAAGCACCGAAGATGCGTAGAATCAACTCAAGTGTTTCATGTCTGATTACTTCATTTATGGGTGGTAAACATTCAAAAAAACACCACAAAGCATCTTATCCTGCCACGATAAGTGTTTTTGATCCAGGTGCTTCATTTTTTGGTGGTAAACATTCAAAAAACAGCACAAAGGATCTTATCCTACTACGAGAAGTGTTTCTTTATCCGAGTAATTCATTTGTTGATGGTAATCTTTCAAGAAAACTCCAAACATTTCATGAAAAAGCACGAAGAAGCGTATAATACCACCCAAGTGTTTCATGTCTGATTGCTTCATTTATGTGTGGTAAACATTCAAGAAACTACAAAGCATCTTATCCTGCTACGAGAAGTGTTTCTGATCCGAATACTTCATTTATGGGTGCTAACCATTCAAGAAAATACCACAAATCATTTATTCCACTACAAGAAGTGTTTCTGAACATTGTGCTTCATTTATGGGTGGTAACCATTCAAGAAAGCATCGCAAAGCATTTTATCCTGCTACATGAAGTGTTTCTGTTCCGAGTACTTCATTTGTGGGTGGTAATCTTTCAGGAAAACTCCAAACCTTTCAGGAAACAAGCACCGAAGATACGTAGAATACCACTCACGTGTTTCATAACTGATTCCTTCATTTATGGGTGGTAACCATTAAAGAAAACACCACAAAGAATTTTATCCTACTATGATAAGTGTTTCTGATCCGATTACTTCATTTGTGGGTGACAACCATTCAAGGAAACACCACGAAACATCTTTTCCTACTAGAGAAGTGTATCAGATCTGATTAATTCATTTATGAGTGGTAAACTTTCAAGAAAACTCTAAACCTTTCATGAAACCACCACAAAGAAGCATAGAAAACTACTCCAAGTGCTTCACGTCTGATTACATCATTTATGATAGTTATACATTCAACAAAACACCACAAAACATCTTATCCTACTACGAGAAGTGATTATGTACTTCATTTTTGGGTGGTAACCATTCAAGAAAACACCACAAAGTATTTATCCCACTACGAGAAGTGTTTCTGATCATAGTATTTCATTTATGGGTGGAAACCATACAAGAAAACACCACAAAGAATCTTATCCTGCTACGAGAAGTGTTTCTTATCCGAGTACTTCATTTGTGGGTGGTAATCTTTCAAGAAAATTTCAAACCTTTCAGGAAACAAGCACTGAAGATGCGTAGAATACGACTCAAGTGTTTCATATATGATTACTTCATTTATGGGTGGTAAACATTCAAAAAACACCACAAAATATCACATCCAGCTACAAGAAGTGTTTCTGAACATTGTGCTTCATTTATGGGTGGTAACCATTCAAGAAAACACCACAAAACATCTTATCCTACTAGAGAAGTGTTTCTCATCGGATTACTTCATTTATGAGTGGTAATCTTTAAGAATATTCTAAACCTTTCTTGAAACAACCACAAAGAAGAATGGAATACAACTCTAAGTGCTTCATGTCTGATTACTTCATTTATGGTAGGTAAACATTCAAAAAACCAACACAAAGCATCTTATTTTGCTATGAGAAGTGTTTTTTATCCGAGTACTTCATTTGTGGTTGGTAATCTTTCAAGAAAACTCCATACCTTTCAGGAAACAAGCACACAGAAGCGTAGAATACCACTCAAGTGTTTCATGTCTGATTACTTCACTTATGGGTGGTAAACATTCAAGAAAACACCACAAAGCATCTTATCCTGCTACGAGAAGTGTTTCTGATCCGGGTACTTCATTTAAGGGTGGTAACCATTCAAGAAAACACCACAAAGCATTTATCCCACTATGAGAAGTGTTTCTGATCAGAGTACTTCAATTATGGGTGGTAACCATTCAAGAAAGCACCACAAAGCATCTTATCCTGCTACGAGAAGTGTTTCTTATCCGAGTATTTCTTTTGTGGGTGGTAATCATTCAAGAAAACTCCAAATCTTTCAGGAAACAAGCACCGAAGATGCGTAGAATCCACTCAAGTGTTTCATGTCTGATTACTTCATTTATGGGTGGTAAACATTCAAGAAAACACCACAAAGCATCTTATCCTGCTACGAGAAGTGTTTCTGATCCGGGTACTTCATTTAAGGGTGGTAACCATTCAAGAAAACACCACAAAGCATTTATCCCACTACGAGAAGTGTTTCTGATCAGAGTACTTCAATTATGGGTGGTAACCATTCAAGAAAGCTCCACAAAGCATCTTATCCTGCTACGAGTAGTGTTTCTTATCCAAGTATTTCTTTTGTGGTTGGTAATCTTTCAAGAAAACTCAAAATTTTTCAGGAAACAAGCACCGAAGATGCGTAGAATCCACTCAAGTGTTTCACGTCTGATTACCTCATTTATGGGTGGTAAACATTCAAAACAACACCACAAAGTATCTCATCCAGCTATGAGAAGTGTTTATGATCTAGGTACTTCATTTATTGGAGGTAAACATTCAAGAAAACACCACAAAGTATCTTTCCTGCTACGAGAAGCGTTTCTGAGCAAAGTACTTCATTTATGGGTGGTAAATAATAATGAATACACCACAAAACATTTTATCCTGCTACGGGAAGTGTTTCTTATCCAAGTACTTCACTTGTGGGTGGTAATCTTTCAAGAAAACTCCAAACCTTTCAGGATACAAGCACCGAAGATGCGTATAATACCACTCAACTGTTTCATGTCTGATTACTTCATTTATGAGTGGTAAACATAAAAAAAACACCAGAAAGTATCTAATCCTGCTACGAGAACTGTTTCTAATCCGAATACTTCATTTGTGGGTGGTAATCTTTCAAGAAAACTCCAAACAATTCAGGAAACAAGCCCCGAAGATGCGTAGAATACCACCCAAGTGTTTCATGTAGAATACTTCATTTATGGATGGTAAACATTCAAAAAAATACCACAAAGCATCATTTCCTGCTACAAGAAGTGTTTTTGATCTAGGTACTTCATTTATGGGTGGTAAACACCAAGCAAAACACCACAAAGCTTTTATCCCACTACGAGAAGTATTTCTGATCATTGTACTTCATTTATAGGTGGTAACCATTCAGAAAAACACCAGAAAACATCTTATCCTGCTACGAGAAGTGTTTCTGATACGAATACTTCATTTGTGGGTGGTAATCTTTCAAGAAAACTCCAAACCTTTCCGGAAATAAGCGTAGAATACCATTCAAGTGTTTCATGTCTGATTACTTCATTTATGGGTGGTAACCATTCCAGAAAACACCACAAATCATCTTATCCAAATACGAGATGTGTTTCAAATCTGATTACTTCATTTATGTTTGGTAAACTTTCAAGAAAATTCTATACCTTTCATGAAACCACCACAAAGAAGCATAGAATACTATTCTAAGGGCTTCATGTTTGATTACTTCATTTATGGGGGTAAACATTCAAGAAAACACCACAAAGAATCTTATCTTACTAGAGAATTGTTTCTGATCTGATTATTTCATTTATGAGTGGTAAACTATCAAGAAAACTCTAAACCCTTCATGAAACCACCACAAAGAAGCATATAATACTTCTCTAATTGTTTCTTGTCTGATTACATCATATATGATTGGTAGACCATCAACAAAACAACACAAATCATCTTATCCTGCTATGAGAAGTGTTTTTTCTCCGAGTACTTCATTTGTGTATGGTAATCTTTCAAGAAAACTCCAAACCTTGCAGGAAACAAGCACGAAGAAGCGTAGAAGACCACCCAAGTGTTTCATGTCTGATTACTTTAATTATGTGTGGTAAACATTCAAGAAAACACCAAAAGCATCTTACCCTTCTACGAGAAGTATTTCTGATCCGGGTACTTCATTTATGAGTGGTAATCATTCAAGAAAACACCACAAAGCATTTATCCCACTACGAGAAGTATTTCTGATCATAGTACTCCATTTATAGGTGGTAGCCATTCAAAAAAACACCGCAAAGAATGTTATCCTGCTACGAGAATTGTTTCTTATCCGAGTACTTCATTTGTGGGTGGTAATCTTTCAAGAAAACTCCAAACCTTTCAGGATACAAGCACCGAAGATGCGTAGAATCCACTCAAGTGTTTCGTGTCTGATTACTTCATATATGGGTGGTAAACACTCAAAAAATACCAGAAAGTATCTAATCCTGCTACGAGAACTGTTTCTAACCCGAATACTTCATTTGTGGGTGGTAATCTTTCAAGAAAACTCCAAACCTTTCAGGAAACAAGCACCGAAGATGCGTAGAATACCATCCAAGTGTTTCATGAAGATTACTTCATTTATGGATGGTAAACATTCAAGAAAATACCACAAAGTATCTTATCCTGCTACGAGAAGTGTTTCTTATCTGTGTACTTCATTTGTGGGTGGTAATCTTTCAAGAAAACACCACAAAGCATCTTATCCTGCTGCGAGAAGTGTTTCTGATCCGGGTACTTCATTTACTGGTGGTAACCATTGAAGAGAACACCACAAAGCATTTATCCCACTACATGAAGTGTTTCTGGTCATAGTACTTCATTTATGGGTGGTAACCATTCAAGAAAACACCACAAAGTATCTTATCCTGCTACGAGAAGTGTTTCTTATCTGTGTACTTCATTTGTGGGTGGTAATCTTTCAAGAAAACTCCAAACCATTCAGGATACAAGCACAGAAGATGCGTAGTATACCATTCAAGTGTTTCATGTCTGATTACTTCATTTATGGGTGGTAATCATTCAAGAAAACATAACAAAGCATCTTATCCAAATACGAGAAGTGTTTCTGATATGATTCCTTCATTTATGTGTCTTTCAAGAAAATTCTAGACCTTTCATGAAACCAGAAAGCATTCAACAAAACACCAGAAATCATCATATCCTGCTACGTGAAGTATTTCTGTACTTCATTTATGGGTGGTAACCATACAAGAAAACACCACAAAGCAACTTATCATGCTACGAGAAGTGTTTCTTATCCGAGTACTTCATTTGTGGGTGGTAATTTTTCAAGAAAACTCCAAACCTTTCAGGAAACAAGCACCGAAGATGCGTAGAATACCATTCAAGTGTTTGATATCTGATTACTTCATTTATGGGTGGCAAACATTCAAAAAACACCACAAAGTATCTCATCCAGCTACAGAAGTGTTTCTGATCCTGGTACTTCATTTATGGGTGGTAAACAATCAAGAAAACACCACAAAGCATCTTATCCTATTAGAGAAGTGTTTCTGATATGATTACTTCATTTATGAGTGGAAATCTTTCAAGAATATTCTAAACCTTTCATGAAACCACCACAAAGAAGCATAGAATAGTATTATAAGTGCTTCATTTCTGATTACTTCATTTATGGTAGGTAAACACTTAAAAAAACACCATAAAGCATCTTATCCTCCTATGAGAAGTGTTTTTTATCCGAGGACTTCATTTGTGGTTGCTAATCATTCAAGAAAACTCCAAACCTTTCAGGAAACAAGCAAGCAGAAGCGTTGAATACAACCAAGTGTTTCATGTCTGATTAATTCACTTATGGGTGGTAAACATCAAGAAAACACCAAAAAACATCTTATCCTGCTAAGAGAAGTGTTTCTGATCCGGGTACTTCATTTATGCGTGGTAACCATTCAAGAAACGCCACAAAGCATTTATCCAACTACGAGAAGTGTTTCTGATCATAGTACTTCATTTATAGGTGGTAACCATTCAAAAAAAAAACCACAAAGCATCTTATCCTGCTACGAGAAGTGTTTCTTATCCGTGTACTTCATTTATGGGTGGTAATCTTACAATAAAACACCACAAATCATTTATCCTAATATGAGAAGTGTTTCTGATCAATATACGTCATTTATGGGTGGTAACCAATCATGAAAACACCACAAATCATTTATCCCACTACGAGAAGTATTTCTGATCATAGTACTTCATTTTAGGTGGAAACCATTCAAAAAAACACCACAAAGCATGTTATCCTGCTACGAGAATTGTTTCTTATCCGAGTACTTCATTTGTGGGTGGTAACCATTCAAGAAAACACCACGAAGCATCTTATCCTACTAGAGAAGTGTTTCTTATCTGATTATTTCACTTATGAGTAGTAAACTTTCAAGAAAACTCTAAACCTTTCATGAGACCACCACAAAGAAGCATAGAATACTTCTCTAATTGTTTCTTGTCTGATTACATCATTTATGATTGGTAGACAATCAACAAAACAACACAAATAATATTATCCTGCTATGAGAAGTGTTTTTTATCCGAGTACTTCATTTGTGGATGGTAATCTTTCAAGAAAGCTCCAAACCTTGCAGGAATCAAGCACGAAAAAGCGTAGAATACCACCCAAGTATTTCATGTCTGTTTACTTCATTTATGTGTGGTGAACATTCAAGAAAACACCAAAAGCATCTTACCCTACTACGAGAAGTATTTCTGATCCGGGTACTTAATTTATGGGTGGTAATCATTCAAGAAAACACCACAAAGCATTTATCCCACTAAGAGAAGTATTTCTAATCATAGTACTTCATTTATAGGTTGTAACCATTCAAAAAAACACCACAAAGCATGTTATCCTGCTACAAGAATTGTTTCTTATCCGAGTACTTCATTTGTGGGTGGTAATCTTTCAAGAAAACTCCAAACCTTTCAGGATACAAGCACCGAAGATGCGTAGAACACCACTCAACTGTTTCATGTCTGATTACTTCATTTATGGGTGGTAAACATACAAAAAACACCAGAAAGTATCTAATCCTGCTACGAGAACTGTTTCTAATCCGAATACTTCATTTGTGGATGGTAATCTTTCAAGAAAACTCCAAACAATTCAGGAAACAAGCACCGAAGATGCATAGAACAACACTGAAGTGTTTCAAGTCTGATTACTTCATTTATGGGTGGTAAACATTAAAAAAAACACAACAAAGCATCTTATCCTACTACAAGAAGTGTTTCTGATCCAGATACTTCATTTATGGGTGGTAACCATTCAAGAAAACAACACAAAGCATCTTATCCTACTACGAGAAGTGTTTCTGATACGATTACTCCATTTATGGGAGACAACCATTCAAGAAAACACCAGCAAACATCTAATCCTACTAGAGAAGTGTATCTGATCTGATTAATTCATTTATGATAGTTAATTCAACAAAAAAACACGAAGCATCTTATCCTGCTACGAGAAGTGTTTATGATTCGAGTACTTCATTTGTGGATGGTAATCTTCCAAGAAAACTCCAAACCTTTCAGGAAATAAGCATCTGCGTAGAATACCATTCAAGTGTTTCATGTCTGATTACTTCAATTATGGGTGGTAACCATTCCAAAAAACACCACAAAGCATCTTATCCAAATACAAGATGTGTTTCTAATTTTATTACTTCATTTATGTGTGGTAAACATTCATGAAAATTCTAGACCTTTCATGAAACCATCACAAAAAAGCATAGAATACTATTCTAAGGGCTTCATGTCTGATTGCTTCATTTATGGGGGTAAACATTCAAGAAAACACCACAAAGAATCTTATCCTGCTACGAGAAGTGTTTCTGACCTGGATACTTCATTTATGGGTGGAAACCATTTAAGAAAACACCACTCAAGCGTTTCAAGTCTGATTACTTCATTTATGGGTGGTAAACATTAAAAAAAACACAACAAAGCATCTTATCCTACTACAAGAAGTGTTTGTGATCCAGATACTTCATTTATGGGTGGTAACCATTCAAGAAAACAACACAAAGCATCTTATCCTACTACGAGAAGTGTTTCTGATCCGATTACTCCATTTATGGGAAACAACCATTCAAGAAAACACTAGCAAACATCTAATCCTACTAGAGAACTGTATTTGATCTGATTAGTTCATTTATGATAGTTAAACATTCAACAAAAAAACACGAAGCATCTTATCCTGCTACGAGAAGTGTTTATGATTCGAGTACTTCCTTTGTGGATGGTAATCTTCCAAGAAAACTCCAAACCTTTTAGGAAATAAGCACCTGCGTAGAATACCATTCAAGTGTTTCATGTCTGATTACTTCATTTATGGGTGGTAACCATTCCAAAAAACACCACAAATCATCTTATCCAAATACGAGATGTGTTTCTAATTTGATTACTTCATTTATGTGTGGTAAACTTTCAAGAAAATTCTAGACCTTTCATGAAATCATCACAAAGAAGCATCGAATACTATTCTAAGGCTTCATGTCTGATTGCTTCATTTATTGGGGTAAACATTCAGGAAAACACCACAAAGAATCTTACCTGCAACGAGAAGTGTTTCTGATCCGGGTACTTCATTTATGGGTGGAAACCATTTAAGAAAACACCACTCAAGTGTTTCAAGTCTGATTACTTCATTTATGGGTGGTAAACATTAAAAAAAACACAACAAAGCATCTTATCCTACTAGAGAAGTGTTTCTGATCCAGATACTTCATTTATGGGTGGTAACCATTCAAGAAAACAACACAAAGCATCTTATCCTACTACGAGAAGTATTTTTGATCCGATTACTTCATTTATGAGAGACAACCATTCAAGAAAACACCACCAAACATCTAATCCTACTAGAGAACTGTATCTGATCTGATTAGTTCATTTATGATAGTTAAACATTCAACAAAAAAACACGAAGCATCTTATCCTGCTACGAGAAGTGTTTATGATTCGAGTACTTCCTTTGTGGATGGTAATCTTCCAAGAAAACTCCAAACCTTTCAGGAAATAAGCACCTGCGTAGAATACCATTCAAGTGTTTCATGTCTGATTACTTCATTTATGGGTTGTAACCATTCCAAAAAACACCACAAAGCATCTTATCCAAATACGAGATGTGTTTCTAATTTGATTACTTCATTTATGTGTGGTAAACTTTCAAGAAAATTCTAGACCTTTCATGAAACCATCACAAAGAAGCATAGAATACTATTCTAAGGCTTCATGTCTGATTGCTTCATTCATGGGGATAAACATTCAAGAAAACACCACAAAGAATCTTATCCTGCAACGAGAAGTGTTTCTGATTCGGGTACTTCATTTAAGGGTGGAAACCATTTAAGAAAACACCACTCAAGTGTTTCAAGTCTGATTACTTCATTTATGGGTGGCAAACATTAAAAAAAATACAACAAAGCATCTTATCCTACTAGAGAAGTGTTTCTGATCCAGATACTTCATTTATGGGTGGCAACCATTAAAGAAAACAACACACAGCATCTTATGCTACTACGAGAAGTGTTTTTGATCCGATTACTTCATTTATGGGAGACAACCATTCAAGAAAACACCACCAAACATCTAATCCTACTAGAGAACTGAATCTGATCTGATTAGTTCATTTATGATAGTTAAACATTCAACAAAAAAACACGAAGCATATTATCCTGCTACGAGAAGTGTTTCTGATTCGAGTACTTCATTTGTGGGTGGTAATCTTCCAAGAAAACTGCAAACCTTTCAGGAAATAAGCATCGAAGATGCGTAGAATACCATTCAAGTGTTTCATATCTGATTACTTTATTTATGGGTGGTAACCATTCCAGAAAACACCACAAAGCATCTTATCCAAATACGAGATGTGTTTCTAATTTGATTACTTCATTTATGTGTGGTAAACTTTCAAGAAAATTCTAGACCTTTCATGACACCAACACAAAGAAGCATAGAATACTATTCTAAGGGCTTCATGTCTGATTACTTCATTTATGGGGGTAAATATTCAAGAAAATACCACAAAGAATCTTATCCTGCAACGAGAAGTGTTTCTGATCCGGGTACTTCATTTATGGGTGGAAACCATTTAAGAAAACACCACAAAGCATCTTATCCCACTAAGAGAAGTATTTCTGATCATAGTACTTCATTTATAGGTTGTAACCATTCAAAAAAACACCCCAAAGCATGTTATCCTGCTACGAGAATTGTTTCTTATCCGAGTACTTCATTTGTGGGTGGTAATCTTTCAAGAAAACTCCAAACCTTTCAGGAAACAAGCACCGAAGATGCGTAGAACACCACTGAAGTGTTTCAAGTCTGATTACTTCATTTATGGGTGGTAAACATTAAAAAAAACACAACAAAGCATCTTATCTTACTACAAGAAGTGTTTCTGATCCAGAAACTTCATTTATGGGTGGTAACCATTCAAGAAAACAACACAAAGCATCTTATCCTACTACGAGAAGTGTTTCTGATCCGATTACTCCATTTATGGGAAACAACCATTCAAGAAAACACTAGCAAACATCTAATCCTACTAGAGAACTGTATTTGATCTGATTAGTTCATTTATGATAGTTAAACATTCAACAAAAAAAACACGAAGCATCTTATCCTGCTACGAGAAGTGTTTCTGATTCGAGTACTTCATTTGTGGGTGGTAATCTTCCAAGAAAACTGCAAACCTTTCAGGAAATAAGCACCGAAGATTCGTAGAATACCATTCAAGTGTTTCATATCTGATTACTTTATTTATGGGTGGTAACCATTCCAGAAAACACCACAAAGCATCTTATCCAAATACGAGATGTGTTTCTAATCTGATTACTTCATTTATGTGTGGCAAACTTTCAAGAAAATTCTAGACCTTTCATGAAACCACAACAAAGAAGCATAGAATACTATTCTAAGGGCTTCATTTCTGATTACTTTATTTATGGGGGTAAACATTCAAGAAAACACCAAACCTTTCAGGAAACAAGCACCGAAGATACGTAGAACACCAATCAAGTGTTTCAAGTCTGATTACTTCATTTATAGGTGGTAAACATTCAAAAAAATACAACAAAGCATCTTATCCTACTATGAGAAGTGTTTCTGATCCAGATACTTCATTTATGGGTGGTAACCATTCCAGAAAACAACACAAAGCATCTTATCCTACTACGAGAAGTGTTTTTGATCCGATTACTTCATTTATGAGAGACAACCATTCAAGAAAACACTACCAAACATCTAATCCTACTAGAGAAGTGTTTCTTATCTGATTAATTCATTTATGATAGTTAAACATTCAACAAAAAAACACGAAGCATCTTATCCTGCTACGAGAAGTGTTTCTGATTCGAGTACTTCATTTGTGGGTGGTAATCTTCCAAGAAAACTCCAAACCTTTCAGGAAATAAGCACCAAAGATTCGCAGAATACCATTCAAGTGTTTCATGTATGATTACTTCATTTATGGGTGGTAACCATTCAAAAAAACACCACAAATCATCTTATCCAAATACGAGAATTGTATCTGATCTGATTACTTCATTTATGAGTGGTAAACTTTCAAGAAAACTCTAAACCTTTCATGAAACCACCACAAAGAAGCATAGAATACTACTCTAAGTTCTTCATGTCTGATTACTATATTTATGATAGTTAAACATTCAACAAAACACCACAAAGCACCTTATCCTGCTACGAGAAGTGTTTCTGATCCGGGTATTTCATTTACGGGTGGTAACCATTCAAGAGAACACCATAAAGCATTTATCCTACTACGAGAAGTGTTTCTGATCATAGTACATTTATGGGTGGTAACCATTCAAGAAAACACCACAAAACATCTTATCCTGCTATGAGAAGTGTTTCTTATCCGAGTACTTCTTTTGTGAGTGGCAATATTTCAAGAAAACTCCAAACCTTTCAGGAAACAAGCACCCATAAATGAAGCATTTTATCTTTCTAAAAGAAGTGTTTCTGATTTGGGTACTTCATTTATGGGTGTTAACCATTCAAGAAAGCATCACCAAGCATTTATCCCACTAAGAGAAGTGTTTGTGATCATAGTACTTCATTTATGGGTGGTAATATTTAAAAAAAACTCCTAATCTTTCAGGAAACAAGCACCGATGATGTGTAAAATACCACTCAAATGTTTCATGTATGATTACTTCATTTATGAATGGTAAACATTCAACAAAACACCACAAAGCATCTTATCCTGCAACGAGAAGTGTTTCTGATCCAGATTCATCATTTATGGGTGGTAACCATTCAAGAAAACACCACAAAGCATTTATCCCACTACAAGAAGTGTTTCTGAATATCGTGCTTCATTATGGGTGGTAACCAGTCAAAAAAACACCGCAAAGCATTTTATCCTGCTAAATCAAGTGTTTCTGATCCGTGTACTTCATTTGTGGATGGTAATCTTTTCAAGAAAACTCCAAACCATTCAGGAAACAAGCACAAAAGATGCATAGAAAACCACTCAAGTGTTTCATGTCTGATTACTTCATTATGTGTGGTAAACTTTCAAGAAAATTTTAGACCTTTCATGAAACCATCACAAAGAAGCATAGAATACTATTCTAAGGGCTTCATGTCTGATTGCTTCATTTATGGGGGTAAACATTCAGGAAAACACCACAAAGAATCTTATCCTGCAACGAGAAGTGTTTCTGATCCGGGTACTTCATTTATGGGTGGAAACCATTTAAGAAAACACCACTCAAGTGTTTCAAGTCTGATTACTTCATTTATGGGTGGTAAACATTAAAAAAAAACACAACAAAGCATCTTATCCTACTAGAGATGTGTTTCTGATCCAGATACTTCATTTATGGGTGGTAACCATTCAAGAAAACAACACAAAGCATCTTATCCTACTACGAGAAGTGTTTTTGATCCGATTACTTCATTTATGGGAGACAACCATTCAAGAAAACACCACCAAACATCTAATCCTACTAGAGAACTGTATCTGATCTGATTAGTTCATTTATGATAGTTAAACATTCAACAAAAAAACACGAAGCATCTTATCCTGCTACGAGAAGTGTTTCTGATTCGAGTACTTCATTTGTGGGTGGTAATCTTCCAAGAAAACTGCAAACCTTTCAGGAAATAAGCACCGAAGATGCGTAGACTACCATTCAAGTGTTTCATATCTGATTACTTTATTTATGGGTGGTAACCATTCCAGAAAACACCACAAGGCATCTTATCCAAATACGAGATGTGTTTCTAATCTGATTACTTCATTTATGTGTGGTAAACTTTCAAGAAAATTCTAGACCTTTCATGAAACCAACACAAAGAAGCATAGAATACTATTCTAAGGGATTCATGTCTGATTACTTCATTTATGGGGGTAAATATTCAAGAAAATACCACAAAGAATCTTATCCTGCAACGAGAAGTGTTTCTGATCCGGGTACTTCATTTATGGGTGGAAACCATTTAAGAAAACACCACAAAGCATCTTATCCTGCTACGAGAAGTGTTTCTGATCTGATTACTTCATTTACGAGTGGTAAACTTTCAAGAAAATCTAAACCTTTCATGAAACCAACCACAAAGAAGCATAGAATACTACTCTAAGTGTTTTATGTCTGATTACTTCATTTATGATAGGTAGACATTCAACAAAACACCGCAAATCATCTTATCCTGCTACGAGAAATGTTTTTTATCCGAGTACTTCATTTGTGGATGGTAATCTTTCAAGAAAACACGACAAAGCATTATCCCACTACGAGAAGTGTTTCTGATCATAGTACTTCGCCTTCCTTTCGTATACAAGCACTCTACCTCAGTTTACTAGGTAGGGAAGAGCTGGTGAATCAAGTCAAGATTTGTTAGGAATAGCAAGGGCTTGCATGAATGGAAAACAAAGAACTGCTACGGAAAGTGTTTCATTAATGGGTAGAAGTAGCCCGCCCAAATCATCTTATCCTGATATAAGAAGTATTTTTTATCCGAGTACTTCATTTGTGGATGGTAATCTTTCAAGAAAACTCCAAACCTTGCAGGAAACAAGCACGAAGAAGCGTAGAATACCACCCAAGTGTTTCATGTCTGATTACTTCATTTATGGGTGGTAACCATTCAAGAAAACAACACAAAGCATCTTACCCAACTACGAGAAGTATTTCTGATCCGGGTAATTCATTTATGGGTGGTAATCATTCAAGAAAACACCACAAAGCATTTATCCCACTACGAGAAGTATTTCTGATCATGGTACTTCATTTATAGGTGGTAACCATTCAACAATACACCACAAAGCTTGTTATCCTCCTACGAGAATTGTTTCTTATCCGAGTACTTCATTTGTGGGTGGTAATCTTTCAAGAAAACTCCAAACCTTTCAGGAAACAAGCACCGAAGATGCGTAGAATACCACTCAAGTGTTTCATGTCTGATTACTTAATTTATGGGTGGTAAACATTCAAAAAACACTAGAAAGCATCTTATCCTTCCACGAGAAGTGTTTCTGATACGAATACTTCAGTTTTGGGTGGTAATCTTTCAAGAAAACTCCAAGCCTTTCAGGAAACAAGCATCGAAGATGCGTAGAACACCACTCAAGTGTTTCAAGTCTGATTACTTCATTTATGGGTGGTAAACATTAAAAAAAAACACAACAAAGCATCTTATCCTACTAGAGAAGTGTTTCTGATCCAGATACTTCATTTATGGGTGGTAACCATTCAAGAAAACTCCAAACCTTTCAGGAAACAAGCACCGAAGATACGTAGAACACCACTCAAGTGTTTCAAGTCTGATTACTTCATTTATAGGTGGTAAACATTCAAAAAAATACAACAAAACATCTTATCCTACTACGAGAAGTGTTTCTGATCCAGATACTTCATTTATGGGTGGTAACCATTCCAAAAAACAACACAAAGCATCTTATCCTACTACGAGAAGTGTTTTTGATCCGATTACTTCATTTATGAGAGACAACCATTCAAGAAAACACTACCAAACATCTAATCCTACTAGAGAAGTGTTTCTTATCTGATTAATTCATTTATGATAGTTAAACATTCAACAAAAAAACACGAAGCATCTTATCCTGCTACGAGAAGTGTTTCTGATTCGAGTACTTCATTTGTGGGTGGTAATCTTCCAAGAAAACTCCAAACCTTTCAGGAAATAAGCACCAAAGATTCGTAGAATACCATTCAAGTGTTTCATGTCTGATTACTTCATTTATGGGTTGTAACCATTCAAAAAAACACCACAAATCATCTTATCCAAATACGAGATGTGTTTCTAATTTGATTACTTCATTTATGTGTGGTAAACTTTCAAGAAAATTCTAGACCTTTCATGAAATCATCACAAAGAAGCATCGAATACTATTCTAAGGCTTCATGTCTGATTGCTTCATTTATTGGGGTAAACATTCAGGAAAACACCACAAAGAATCTTACCTGCAACGAGAAGTGTTTCTGATCCGGGTACTTCATTTATGGGTGGAAACCATTTAAGAAAACACCACTCAAGTGTTTCAAGTCTGATTACTTCATTTATGGGTGGTAAACATTAAAAAAAACACAACAAAGCATCTTATCCTACTAGAGAAGTGTTTCTGATCCAGATACTTCATTTATGGGTGGTAACCATTCAAGAAAACAACACAAAGCATCTTATCCTACTACGAGAAGTATTTTTGATCCGATTACTTCATTTATGAGAGACAACCATTCAAGAAAACACCACCAAACATCTAATCCTACTAGAGAACTGTATCTGATCTGATTAGTTCATTTATGATAGTTAAACATTCAACAAAAAAACACGAAGCATCTTATCCTGCTACGAGAAGTGTTTATGATTCGAGTACTTCCTTTGTGGATGGTAATCTTCCAAGAAAACTCCAAACCTTTCAGGAAATAAGCACCTGCGTAGAATACCATTCAAGTGTTTCATGTCTGATTACTTCATTTATGGGTTGTAACCATTCCAAAAAACACCACAAAGCATCTTATCCAAATACGAGATGTGTTTCTAATTTGATTACTTCATTTATGTGTGGTAAACTTTCAAGAAAATTCTAGACCTTTCATGAAACCATCACAAAGAAGCATAGAATACTATTCTAAGGCTTCATGTCTGATTGCTTCATTCATGGGGATAAACATTCAAGAAAACACCACAAAGAATCTTATCCTGCAACGAGAAGTGTTTCTGATTCGGGTACTTCATTTAAGGGTGGAAACCATTTAAGAAAACACCACTCAAGTGTTTCAAGTCTGATTACTTCATTTATGGGTGGCAAACATTAAAAAAAATACAACAAAGCATCTTATCCTACTAGAGAAGTGTTTCTGATCCAGATACTTCATTTATGGGTGGCAACCATTAAAGAAAACAACACACAGCATCTTATGCTACTACGAGAAGTGTTTTTGATCCGATTACTTCATTTATGGGAGACAACCATTCAAGAAAACACCACCAAACATCTAATCCTACTAGAGAACTGAATCTGATCTGATTAGTTCATTTATGATAGTTAAACATTCAACAAAAAAACACGAAGCATATTATCCTGCTACGAGAAGTGTTTCTGATTCGAGTACTTCATTTGTGGGTGGTAATCTTCCAAGAAAACTGCAAACCTTTCAGGAAATAAGCATCGAAGATGCGTAGAATACCATTCAAGTGTTTCATATCTGATTACTTTATTTATGGGTGGTAACCATTCCAGAAAACACCACAAAGCATCTTATCCAAATACGAGATGTGTTTCTAATTTGATTACTTCATTTATGTGTGGTAAACTTTCAAGAAAATTCTAGACCTTTCATGACACCAACACAAAGAAGCATAGAATACTATTCTAAGGGCTTCATGTCTGATTACTTCATTTATGGGGGTAAATATTCAAGAAAATACCACAAAGAATCTTATCCTGCAACGAGAAGTGTTTCTGATCCGGGTACTTCATTTATGGGTGGAAACCATTTAAGAAAACACCACAAAGCATCTTATCCCACTAAGAGAAGTATTTCTGATCATAGTACTTCATTTATAGGTTGTAACCATTCAAAAAAACACCCCAAAGCATGTTATCCTGCTACGAGAATTGTTTCTTATCCGAGTACTTCATTTGTGGGTGGTAATCTTTCAAGAAAACTCCAAACCTTTCAGGAAACAAGCACCGAAGATGCGTAGAACACCACTGAAGTGTTTCAAGTCTGATTACTTCATTTATGGGTGGTAAACATTAAAAAAAACACAACAAAGCATCTTATCTTACTACAAGAAGTGTTTCTGATCCAGAAACTTCATTTATGGGTGGTAACCATTCAAGAAAACAACACAAAGCATCTTATCCTACTACGAGAAGTGTTTCTGATCCGATTACTCCATTTATGGGAAACAACCATTCAAGAAAACACTAGCAAACATCTAATCCTACTAGAGAACTGTATTTGATCTGATTAGTTCATTTATGATAGTTAAACATTCAACAAAAAAAACACGAAGCATCTTATCCTGCTACGAGAAGTGTTTCTGATTCGAGTACTTCATTTGTGGGTGGTAATCTTCCAAGAAAACTGCAAACCTTTCAGGAAATAAGCACCGAAGATTCGTAGAATACCATTCAAGTGTTTCATATCTGATTACTTTATTTATGGGTGGTAACCATTCCAGAAAACACCACAAAGCATCTTATCCAAATACGAGATGTGTTTCTAATCTGATTACTTCATTTATGTGTGGCAAACTTTCAAGAAAATTCTAGACCTTTCATGAAACCACAACAAAGAAGCATAGAATACTATTCTAAGGGCTTCATTTCTGATTACTTTATTTATGGGGGTAAACATTCAAGAAAACACCAAACCTTTCAGGAAACAAGCACCGAAGATACGTAGAACACCAATCAAGTGTTTCAAGTCTGATTACTTCATTTATAGGTGGTAAACATTCAAAAAAATACAACAAAGCATCTTATCCTACTATGAGAAGTGTTTCTGATCCAGATACTTCATTTATGGGTGGTAACCATTCCAGAAAACAACACAAAGCATCTTATCCTACTACGAGAAGTGTTTTTGATCCGATTACTTCATTTATGAGAGACAACCATTCAAGAAAACACTACCAAACATCTAATCCTACTAGAGAAGTGTTTCTTATCTGATTAATTCATTTATGATAGTTAAACATTCAACAAAAAAACACGAAGCATCTTATCCTGCTACGAGAAGTGTTTCTGATTCGAGTACTTCATTTGTGGGTGGTAATCTTCCAAGAAAACTCCAAACCTTTCAGGAAATAAGCACCAAAGATTCGCAGAATACCATTCAAGTGTTTCATGTATGATTACTTCATTTATGGGTGGTAACCATTCAAAAAAACACCACAAATCATCTTATCCAAATACGAGAATTGTATCTGATCTGATTACTTCATTTATGAGTGGTAAACTTTCAAGAAAACTCTAAACCTTTCATGAAACCACCACAAAGAAGCATTGAATACTACTCTAAGTTCTTCATGTCTGATTACTATATTTATGATAGTTAAACATTCAACAAAACACCACAAAGCACCTTATCCTGCTACGAGAAGTGTTTCTGATCCGGGTATTTCATTTACGGGTGGTAACCATTCAAGAGAACACCATAAAGCATTTATCCTACTACGAGAAGTGTTTCTGATCATAGTACATTTATGGGTGGTAACCATTCAAGAAAACACCACAAAACATCTTATCCTGCTATGAGAAGTGTTTCTTATCCGAGTACTTCTTTTGTGAGTGGCAATATTTCAAGAAAACTCCAAACCTTTCAGGAAACAAGCACCCATAAATGAAGCATTTTATCTTTCTAAAAGAAGTGTTTCTGATTTGGGTACTTCATTTATGGGTGTTAACCATTCAAGAAAGCATCACCAAGCATTTATCCCACTAAGAGAAGTGTTTGTGATCATAGTACTTCATTTATGGGTGGTAATATTTAAAAAAAACTCCTAATCTTTCAGGAAACAAGCACCGATGATGTGTAAAATACCACTCAAATGTTTCATGTATGATTACTTCATTTATGAATGGTAAACATTCAACAAAACACCACAAAGCATCTTATCCTGCAACGAGAAGTGTTTCTGATCCAGATTCATCATTTATGGGTGGTAACCATTCAAGAAAACACCACAAAGCATTTATCCCACTACAAGAAGTGTTTCTGAATATCGTGCTTCATTATGGGTGGTAACCAGTCAAAAAAACACCGCAAAGCATTTTATCCTGCTAAATCAAGTGTTTCTGATCCGTGTACTTCATTTGTGGATGGTAATCTTTTCAAGAAAACTCCAAACCATTCAGGAAACAAGCACAAAAGATGCATAGAAAACCACTCAAGTGTTTCATGTCTGATTACTTCATTATGTGTGGTAAACTTTCAAGAAAATTTTAGACCTTTCATGAAACCATCACAAAGAAGCATAGAATACTATTCTAAGGGCTTCATGTCTGATTGCTTCATTTATGGGGGTAAACATTCAGGAAAACACCACAAAGAATCTTATCCTGCAACGAGAAGTGTTTCTGATCCGGGTACTTCATTTATGGGTGGAAACCATTTAAGAAAACACCACTCAAGTGTTTCAAGTCTGATTACTTCATTTATGGGTGGTAAACATTAAAAAAAAACACAACAAAGCATCTTATCCTACTAGAGATGTGTTTCTGATCCAGATACTTCATTTATGGGTGGTAACCATTCAAGAAAACAACACAAAGCATCTTATCCTACTACGAGAAGTGTTTTTGATCCGATTACTTCATTTATGGGAGACAACCATTCAAGAAAACACCACCAAACATCTAATCCTACTAGAGAACTGTATCTGATCTGATTAGTTCATTTATGATAGTTAAACATTCAACAAAAAAACACGAAGCATCTTATCCTGCTACGAGAAGTGTTTCTGATTCGAGTACTTCATTTGTGGGTGGTAATCTTCCAAGAAAACTGCAAACCTTTCAGGAAATAAGCACCGAAGATGCGTAGACTACCATTCAAGTGTTTCATATCTGATTACTTTATTTATGGGTGGTAACCATTCCAGAAAACACCACAAGGCATCTTATCCAAATACGAGATGTGTTTCTAATCTGATTACTTCATTTATGTGTGGTAAACTTTCAAGAAAATTCTAGACCTTTCATGAAACCAACACAAAGAAGCATAGAATACTATTCTAAGGGATTCATGTCTGATTACTTCATTTATGGGGGTAAATATTCAAGAAAATACCACAAAGAATCTTATCCTGCAACGAGAAGTGTTTCTGATCCGGGTACTTCATTTATGGGTGGAAACCATTTAAGAAAACACCACAAAGCATCTTATCCTGCTACGAGAAGTGTTTCTGATCTGATTACTTCATTTACGAGTGGTAAACTTTCAAGAAAATCTAAACCTTTCATGAAACCAACCACAAAGAAGCATAGAATACTACTCTAAGTGTTTTATGTCTGATTACTTCATTTATGATAGGTAGACATTCAACAAAACACCGCAAATCATCTTATCCTGCTACGAGAAATGTTTTTTATCCGAGTACTTCATTTGTGGATGGTAATCTTTCAAGAAAACACGACAAAGCATTATCCCACTACGAGAAGTGTTTCTGATCATAGTACTTCGCCTTCCTTTCGTATACAAGCACTCTACCTCAGTTTACTAGGTAGGGAAGAGCTGGTGAATCAAGTCAAGATTTGTTAGGAATAGCAAGGGCTTGCATGAATGGAAAACAAAGAACTGCTACGGAAAGTGTTTCATTAATGGGTAGAAGTAGCCCGCCCAAATCATCTTATCCTGATATAAGAAGTATTTTTTATCCGAGTACTTCATTTGTGGATGGTAATCTTTCAAGAAAACTCCAAACCTTGCAGGAAACAAGCACGAAGAAGCGTAGAATACCACCCAAGTGTTTCATGTCTGATTACTTCATTTATGGGTGGTAACCATTCAAGAAAACAACACAAAGCATCTTACCCAACTACGAGAAGTATTTCTGATCCGGGTAATTCATTTATGGGTGGTAATCATTCAAGAAAACACCACAAAGCATTTATCCCACTACGAGAAGTATTTCTGATCATGGTACTTCATTTATAGGTGGTAACCATTCAACAATACACCACAAAGCTTGTTATCCTCCTACGAGAATTGTTTCTTATCCGAGTACTTCATTTGTGGGTGGTAATCTTTCAAGAAAACTCCAAACCTTTCAGGAAACAAGCACCGAAGATGCGTAGAATACCACTCAAGTGTTTCATGTCTGATTACTTAATTTATGGGTGGTAAACATTCAAAAAACACTAGAAAGCATCTTATCCTTCCACGAGAAGTGTTTCTGATACGAATACTTCAGTTTTGGGTGGTAATCTTTCAAGAAAACTCCAAGCCTTTCAGGAAACAAGCATCGAAGATGCGTAGAACACCACTCAAGTGTTTCAAGTCTGATTACTTCATTTATGGGTGGTAAACATTAAAAAAAAACACAACAAAGCATCTTATCCTACTAGAGAAGTGTTTCTGATCCAGATACTTCATTTATGGGTGGTAACCATTCAAGAAAACTCCAAACCTTTCAGGAAACAAGCACCGAAGATACGTAGAACACCACTCAAGTGTTTCAAGTCTGATTACTTCATTTATAGGTGGTAAACATTCAAAAAAATACAACAAAACATCTTATCCTACTACGAGAAGTGTTTCTGATCCAGATACTTCATTTATGGGTGGTAACCATTCCAAAAAACAACACAAAGCATCTTATCCTACTACGAGAAGTGTTTTTGATCCGATTACTTCATTTATGAGAGACAACCATTCAAGAAAACACTACCAAACATCTAATCCTACTAGAGAAGTGTTTCTTATCTGATTAATTCATTTATGATAGTTAAACATTCAACAAAAAAACACGAAGCATCTTATCCTGCTACGAGAAGTGTTTCTGATTCGAGTACTTCATTTGTGGGTGGTAATCTTCCAAGAAAACTCCAAACCTTTCAGGAAATAAGCACCAAAGATTCATAGAATACCATTCAAGTGTTTCATGTCTGATTACTTCATTTATGGGTTGTAACCATTCAAAAAAACACCACAAATCATCTTATCCAAATACGAGATGTGTTTCTAATCTGATTACTTCATTTATGTGTGGTAAACTTTCATGAAAATTCTAGACCTTTAATGAAACCACCACAAAGAAGCATAGAATACTATTCTAAGGGCTTCATTTCTGATTACTTTATTTATGGGGGTAAACATTCAAGAAAACACCACAAAGAATCTTCCCCTGCTATGAGAAGTGTTTCTGATCATAGTACTTTGCCTTCCTTTCGTATACAAGCACTGTACCTCACTTTACTAGCTAGGGAAGAGCTGGTGAATCAAGTCAAGGGCTTGTATGAACGGAAAACAAAGCACTGCTTTGCGGGTGCGGTAGTATTCATTAATTGGTAGAAGTAGCCCCCCCAAAGTATATTATTGAAAAGGTCTAAACGTTCAAGGAATAGATATACATATGGATAGCATAGAGAGTCTACAGGGTTTCAAGAAAACACCACAAAGCATATTATCTTGTTACGAGAAGTGTCTCTGATTCGAGTACTTCATTTGTGGGTGATAATCTTTCAAGAAAACTCCAAACTTTTCAGGAAATAAGCACCAAAGATGCGTAGAATACCACTCAAGTGTTTCATGTCTGATTACTTCATTTATGGGTGCTAAACATTCAAAAGAACACCACAAAGCATCTTATCCTACTACGTCAAGTGCTTCTGATTTGGGTACTTCATTTATGGGTGATAACCATTCAAGAAAACACCACAAAGCATCTTATCCTACTACAAGAATTGTATCTGATCTGATTACTTCATTTATGAGTGGTAAACTTTCAAGAAAACTCTAAACCTTTCATGAAACCACCACAAAGAAGCATAGAATACTATATTTATGATAGTTAAACATTCAACAAAACACCACAAAGCACCTTATCCTGCTACGAGAAGTGTTTCTGATCCGGGTATTTCATTTACGGGTGGTAACCATTCAAGAGAACACCATAAAGCATTTATCCTACTACGAGAAGTGTTTCTGATCATAGTACATTTATGGGTGGTAACCATTCAAGAAAACACCACAAAACATCTTATCCTGCTATGAGAAGTGTTTCTTATCCGAGTACTTCTTTTGTGAGTGGCAATATTTCAAGAAAACTCCAAACCTTTCAGGAAACAAGCACCCATAAATGAAGCATTTTATCTTTCTAAAAGAAGTGTTTCTGATTTGGGTACTTCATTTATGGGTGTTAACCATTCAAGAAAGCATCACCAAGCATTTATCCCACTAAGAGAAGTGTTTGTGATCATAGTACTTCATTTATGGGTGGTAATATTTAAAAAAAACTCCTAATCTTTCAGGAAACAAGCACCGATGATGTGTAAAATACCACTCAAATGTTTCATGTATGATTACTTCATTTATGAATGGTAAACATTCAACAAAACACCACAAAGCATCTTATCCTGCAACGAGAAGTGTTTCTGATCCAGATTCATCATTTATGGGTGGTAACCATTCAAGAAAACACCACAAAGCATTTATCCCACTACAAGAAGTGTTTCTGAATATCGTGCTTCATTATGGGTGGTAACCAGTCAAAAAAACACCGCAAAGCATTTTATCCTGCTACATCAAGTGTTTCTGATCCGTGTACTTCATTTGTGGATGGTAATCTTTTCAAGAAAACTCCAAACCATTCAGGAAACAAGCACAAAAGATGCATAGAAAACCACTCAAGTGTTTCATGTCTGATTACTTCATTATGTGTGGTAAACTTTCAAGAAAATTCTAGACCTTTCATGAAACCATCACAAAGAAGCATAGAATACTATTCTAAGGGCTTCATGTCTGATTGCTTCATTTATGGGGGTAAACATTCAGGAAAACACCACAAAGAATCTTATCCTGCAACGAGAAGTGTTTCTGATCCGGGTACTTCATTTATGGGTGGAAACCATTTAAGAAAACACCACTAAAGTGTTTCAAGTCTGATTACTTCATTTATGGGTGGTAAACATTAAAAAAAAACACAACAAAGCATCTTATCCTACTAGAGATGTGTTTCTGATCCAGATACTTCATTTATGGGTGGTAACCATTCAAGAAAACAACACAAAGCATCTTATCCTACTACGAGAAGTGTTTTTGATCCGATTACTTCATTTATGGGAGACAACCATTCAAGAAAACACCACCAAACATCTAATCCTATTAGAGAACTGTATCTGATCTGATTAGTTCATTTATGATAGTTAAACATTCAACAAAAAAACACGAAGCATCTTATCCTGCTACGAGAAGTGTTTCTGATTCGAGTACTTCATTTGTGGGTGGTAATCTTCCAAGAAAACTGCAAACCTTTCAGGAAATAAGCACCGAAGATGCGTAGACTACCATTCAAGTGTTTCATATCTGATTACTTTATTTATGGGTGGTAACCATTCCAGAAAATACCACAAGGCATCTTATCCAAATACGAGATGTGTTTCTAATCTGATTACTTCATTTATGTGTGGTAAACTTTCAAGAAAATTCTAGACCTTTCATGAAACCAACACAAAGAAGCATAGAATACTATTCTAAGGGCTTCATGTCTGATTACTTCATTTATGGGGGTAAATATTCAAGAAAATACCACAAAGAATCTTATCCTGCAACGAGAAGTGTTTCTGATCCGGGTACTTCATTTATGGGTGGAAACCATTTAAGAAAACACCACAAAGCATCTTATCCTGCTACGAGAAGTGTTTCTGATCTGATTACTTCATTTACGAGTGGTAAACTTTCAAGAAAATCTAAACCTTTCATGAAACCAACCACAAAGAAGCATAGAATACTACTCTAAGTGTTTTATGTCTGATTACTTCATTTATGATAGGTAGACATTCAAAAACACCGCAAATCATCTTATCCTGCTACGAGAAATGTTTTTTATCCGAGTACTTCATTTGTGGATGGTAATCTTTCAAGAAAACACGACAAAGCATTATCCCACTACGAGAAGTGTTTCTGATCATAGTACTTCGCCTTCCTTTCGTATACAAGCACTCTACCTCAGTTTACTAGGTAGGGAAGAGCTGGTGAATCAAGTCAAGATTTGTTAGGAATAGCAAGGGCTTGCATGAATGGAAAACAAAGAACTGCTACGGAAAGTGTTTCATTAATGGGTAGAAGTAGCCCGCCCAAATCATCTTATCCTGATATAAGAAGTATTTTTTATCCGAGTACTTCATTTGTGGATGGTAATCTTTCAAGAAAACTCCAAACCTTGCAGGAAACAAGCACGAAGAAGCGTAGAATACCACCCAAGTGTTTCATGTCTGATTACTTCATTTATGGGTGGTAACCATTCAAGAAAACAACACAAAGCATCTTACCCAACTACGAGAAGTATTTCTGATCCGGGTAATTCATTTATGGGTGGTAATCATTCAAGAAAACACCACAAAGCATTTATCCCACTACGAGAAGTATTTCTGATCATGGTACTTCATTTATAGGTGGTAACCATTCAACAATACACCACAAAGCTTGTTATCCTCCTACGAGAATTGTTTCTTATCCGAGTACTTCATTTGTGGGTGGTAATCTTTCAAGAAAACTCCAAACCTTTCAGGAAACAAGCACCGAAGATGCGTAGAATACCAGCCAAGTGTTTCCCGTCTGATTACTTCATTTATGTGTGATAAATATTCAAGAAAACACCACAAAACATATTATCCTACTACGAGAAGTGTTTCTGATACGGGTACTTTATTTCTGAGTGGTAACCATTCATGAAAACACCACAATGCATCTTATCCTGCTACGTGAAGTTTTTCAGATCAGGGTACGTCATTTATGGATGGTAACCATTCAAGAAAACACCGCAAAGTTTTTATCCCACTACAAGAAGTATTTCTGATCATAGTACTTCATTATGGGTGGTAACCTTTAAAGAAAACACCACAAAGCATCTTACCCTGCTACGAGAAGTGTTTTTTATCCGAGTACTTCATTTGTGGGTGGTAATCTTTCAAGAAAATTCCAAACCTTTCAGGATACAAGAACTGAAGATGCGTTGAATAACACTCAAGTGTTTCATGTCTGATTAATTCATTTATGGGTGATAAACATTCAAGTATCTCATCCAGGTACTAGAAGTGTTTCTGATCCAAGTACTTCATTTATGGGTGGTAATAATTATTGAAAACACCACAAAGCTTCTTATCATGCTACAAGAAGTGTTTCTAATTCGGGTACTTCATTTATGGGTGGTACCAAATCAAGAAAACCCCACAAATAATTTGTCCCACTATGAGAAGTGTTTCTGATCATAGTACTTCATTTATGGGAGGTAATCATTCAAGAAAACAGCACAAAGCATCTTATCCAGATACGAGAAGTGTTTCTGATCCAGCTACTTCAATTATGGGTGGTAAACATTAATGAATACACCACAAAATATTTTATCGTGCTACGAGAAGTGTTTCTCATCCGAATACTTCATTTAAGGGTGACAACCATTCTAGAAAACACCAGAAAGCATCTTATCCTACCAGAAAAGTGTTTCATGTCTGATTACTTCATTTATGATAGGTAAACAATCAACAAAACACTGCAATTCATCTTATCCTGCTACGAGAAGTGCTTTTTATCTGTGTACTTCATTTGAGGATGGTAATCTTTCAAGAAAACTCCAAACCTTTCAGGAAACAAGCATGAAGAAGCGTAGAATACCACCCAAGTGTTTCATGTCTGATTACTTCATTTATGTGGGGTAAATATTCAAGAAAACCCGACAAAGCATCTTATCCTACTACGAGAAGTGTTTTTTGGTCCGGGTACTTCATTTATGGGTGGTAACCATTCTAGAAAACACCACAATGCATCTTATCCTGCTACGAGAAGTGTTTCTGATCCGGGTACTTCATTTATGGGTGGTAACCATTCAAGAAAATACCACAAAACATTTATCCCACTACAAGAAGTATTTCTGATCATAGTACTTCATTTATGGGTGATAACCAATAAAGAAAACACCACAAAGCATGTTGTCCTGCTACGAGAAATGTTTCTTATTCGAGTACTTCATTTATGGGTGGTAATCTTTCAAAAAAACTCCAAACCTTTCAGGAAACTAGCACCGAAGATGTGTAGAATACCACTCTAGTGTTTCATGTCTGATTACTTCATTTATGGGTGGTAAACATTCAAAAAAACACCACAAAGTATATCATCCAACTACGAGAAGTGTTTCTGATCTAGGTACTTCATTTATAGGTGGTAAACATTCAAGAAAACACCACAAAGCATCTTATCCTACTACGAGAAGTGTTTTTTATCCGGGTAATTCATTTACGGGTGGTAACCATTTAAGAGAACACCACAAAATATTTATCCCACTATGAGAAGTGTTTTTGGTCATAATACTTCATTTATTGGTGGTAACCATCCAAGAAAACACTACAAAACATTTTATCTTGCAACGAGAAGTGTTTCTTATCCGTGTACTTCATTTGTTGGCTGTAATCTTACATGAAAACACCAGAAAGCATTTATCACGGTTTCCATTCAAGAAAACACCACAAAACATCTTATCCAGCTACGAGAAGTGTTTCTGATCCGAGTACATCATTTGTGAGATTACTTCATTTATGGGTGGTAAAAACATTCAAAAAAAACAACACAAAGCATATCATCCAGCTACGATAAGCGTTTCTGGTCTAGGTACTTCATTTATGGGAGGTAACATTCAAGAAAACACCACAAAGCATCTTATCCTGCTACAAGAAGTGTTTCTGATCCGGGTACTTCATTTATGGGTGGTAACCATTCAAGAAAACACCACAAAGCATTTATCCCCCTACGAGAGAAGTGTTTCTGATCCGGGTACTTCATTTATGGGTGTAACCTTTAAAGAAAACAACACAAAGCATCTTATCTTGCTACGAGAAGTGTTTCTTATCCGAGTACTTCATTTGTGGGTGGTAATTTTTCAAGAAAACTCCAAACCTTTCAGGAAACAAGCACCGAAGATGGTTGAATACCACTCAAGTGTTTCATGTCTTATGGGTGGTAAACATTCAAAAAAAATACCACAACGTATCCCATCCAACTGCGAGAAGTGTTTCTGATCCACGTCCTTCATTGATGGGTGGTAAAAATTCAAGAAAACACCACAAAGCATCTCATCATGCTACAAGAAGTGTTTCTGATTCGGGTACTTCATTTATGGGTGATACCAATTCAAGAAAACACCACAAATAATTTAACCCACTACGAGAAGTGTTTCTGATCATAGTACTTCATTTATTGGTGGTAACCATTCAAGAAAACACCACAAAGCTTCTTATCCAGCTTCGAGAAATGTTTCTAATCCAGCTAATTCAATTATGGGTGGTAAACATTAATGAATACACCACAAAATAATTTATCCTGCTACGATAAATGTTTCTAATTCGAATATTTCATTTAAAGGTTTCAACCATTCAAGAAAACACCACGAAGCATCTTATCCTACTATAGAAGTGTTTCTGATATGATTACTTCATTTATGATAGGTAAACATTCAACAAAACACCAAAAAGCATCTTATCCTGCTACGAGAAGTGATTCTGATTCGGGTACTTCATTTACGAGTGGTAACCATTTAAGAGAACACCACAAAGCATTTATCCTACTATGAGAAGTGTTTCTGGTTATAATACATTTATTGGTGGTAACAATTCAAGAAAACACTTCAAAGCATCTTTTCCTGCCACGAGAAGTGTTTCTTATCCGTGTACTTCATTTGTGAGTGGTAATCTTACAAGAAAACACAACAAAGCATTTATCCCACTATGGTGTTTCTGATCATAGTACTTCATTTATGGGTGGTAACCATTCAAAAAAACACCACAAAGCATCTTATCCAGCTTCGAGAAGTGTTACTGATCCGAGTACTTCATTTGTAGGTGGTAATCTTTCAAGAAAACAACAAACCTTTCATGAAACAAGCATAGAAGATGCATATAATACCACTCAAGTGTTTCATGTCTGATTACTTCATTTATGGGTGGTAAACATTAAAAAAATACCACAAAGCATATCATCCAGCTACGAGAAGCGTTTCTGATCTAGGTACTTCATTTATGGGAGGAAAACATTCAAGAAAACACCACAAAGCATCTTATCCTGCTACGAGAAGTGCTTCTGATCCTGATACTTCATTTATGGGTGGTAACCATTCAAGAAAACACCACAAAACATTTATCTCACTACGAGAAGTGTTTCGAATCATAATACTTCATTTATGGGTGGTAACCTTTAAAGAAAAAAACACAACAAAGCATCTTATCCTGCTGTGAGAAGTGTTTTTATCCGAGTACTTCATTTGTAAGTGGTAATCTTTCAAGAAAACTCCAAACCTTTCAGGAAACAAGCACCGAAGATGCGTTGAATACCACTCAAGTGTTTCATGTCTGATTATTTCATTTATGGGTGATAAACATTCAGAAAACACCACAAAGTATCTCATCTAGCTACAAGAAGTGTTTCTGATCCAGGTACTTCATTTTTGGGTGGTGAACATTCAAGAAAACACTACAAAGCATCTTATCCTGCTACGAGAAGTGTTTCTGATTCGGGTAATTAATTTATGGGTGGTACCATTTTAAGAAAACACCACAAACCATTTATCCCACTACGAGAATTGTTTATGATCATAGTACTTCATTTATGGGTGGAAACCATTCAAGAAAACACCACAAAGCATCTTATCCAGCTACGAGAAGTGTTTCTGACCCAGCTACTTTAATTATGGGTGGTAAACATTATTGAATACACCACAAAACATTTTATCCTGCTACGAGAAGTGTTTCTGATACGAATACTTCATTTAAGGGTCATAAACATTCAAGAAAATACCAGGAAGCATCTTATACTACTAGAGAAGTGTTTCATGTCTGATTACTTCATTTATGATCGGTAAACATTCAACAAAACACCACAAATCATCTTATCCTGCTACGGGAAGTGTTTTTTATCCGTGTACTTCATTTGTGGATGGTAATCTTTCAAGAAAACACCAAACCTTTCAGGAAACAAGCATGAAGAAGCGTAGAATACCACCCAAGTGTTTCATGTCTGATTACTTCATTTATGAGTGGTAACCATTCAAGAGAACACCACAATGCATCTTATCATGCTACGAGAAGTGTTTCTGATCCGGGTACTTCATTTATGGGTGGTAACCATTCAAGAAAATACCACAAAGTATTTATCCCACTATAAGAAGTATTTTTCTGATCATAGTACTTCATTTATGGGTGGTATCCATTCAAGAAAACACCACAAGGCATGTTATCCTGCTACAAGAACTATTTCTTATCCGAGTACTTCATTTGTGGATGGTAAACTTTCAAGAAAACTCCAAACCTTTCATGAAATAAGCATCGAAGATGCGTAGAATATCACCCAAGTATTTCATGTCTGATTACATCATTTATAGGTGGTAAACATTCAAAAAAATACCACAAAGTATCTCATCCAGCTACGAGAAGTGTTTCTGATTCAGGTACTTCATTAATGGGTGTAAACATTCAAGAAAACACCACAAAGCATCTTATCCTGCTACGAGAAGTATTTCTGATATAGGTACTTCATTTATTGGTGGCAACCATTCAAGAGAACACCACAAAGCATTTATCCCACTAAGAGAAGTGTTTCTAGTCATAGTACTTCATTTATGAGTGGTAACCATTAAAGAAAAAATCACAAAGCATCTTATCTTGCTATGTGAACTATTTTATTATCTGAATACTTCATTTGTGGATGGTAATCTTTCAAGAATACTCCAAACCTTTCAGAAAACAAGCACCAAAGATGCGTAGAATACCACCCAAGCGTTTCATATCTGATTAAATCATTTATGGGTGGTAAACATAAAAAAAATACCACAAAGTATGTCATCCAGCTATGAAAAGTGTTTCTAATCTAGGTACTTCAATTATGGGTGTTAAACATTCAAGAAAACACCATAAAGAATCTAATCCTGCTACAAGAACTGTTTTGTTATCAGAATACTTCATTTGTGGGTAGTAATCTTTCAAGAAAACTCCAAACCTTTCAGGAAACAAGCACCGAAGATGCGTAGAATACCACCCAAGTATTTCATGTCTGATTACTTCATTTATAGGTGGTAAACATTCAGAAAAACACCACAAAGTATCCCATCCATCTACGAGAAGTGTTTCTGATCCAGGTACTTCATTTATGGATGGTAAACATTCAAGAAAACACCACAAATCATCTTATCCTACTACAAGTAGTGTTTCTGATCGGGGTACTTCATTTATGGGTGGGAACCATTTAAGAGAACACCACAAAGCATTTATCTCACTACGAGAAGTGCTTCTGGTCATGTACTCCATTTATGGGTGATAACCATTCAAGAAAATACCACGAAGCATCATCTTGCTACGAGAACTATTTTGTTACCCGAATACTTCAATTGTGGATGGTAATATTTCAAGAAAACTCCAAACCTTTCAGGAAACAAGCACCGAAGATGCGTAGAATACCACCCAAGTGTTTCATGTATGATTACTTTATTTATGGGTGGTAAACATTCAAAAAACACCACAAAGTATCTCATCCATCTATGAGAAGTGTTTCTGATCCAGGTACTTCATTTATGGGTGGTGAACATTCAAGAAAACACCACAAAGTATCTTATCCTGCTACGATAAGTGTTTCTGATCCGAGTACTTTATTTATGGGTGGTAATCTTTCAAGAAAACTCCAAACATTTCAGGAAGCAAGCACCGAAGATGCGTAGAATATCACCCAAGTGTTTCATATCTGATTACTTCATTTATAGGTGGTAAACATTCAAAAAAACACCACAAAGCTGAAGGATGTGTGTTTTGAAAGTTACTTTTCTTAATGAATTTATGTATTTTTCATGATTTAAAATGTTATCATACATTTTTTGTTCCTTGAGATTAACATGTTATATCTTTAGAAGTATTCAAGAAGATGCGCTTGATCTTGAATCATAGAACTCTTTAGATGAAAAATATGTAATCTTAAATATGTTCACAATCAAGATAATTAAGGAGGAGCATCAATTATCGTATAAGATTGTCATGTCAATTAAAGTACATTGCAGTTCTATAAATGTTGATAAGTGATTATCATTTAATGACATGAATATATAAAATGTTTATTATATATTGCACATGACATAATTAGATGGAGCATTATATGGATTGTGTTTGTGTCATTAATGTTTCCATAGTGTTTTTGAATCTTAGATATGAGATGTATAGATTTTTCACATGAGAAGTTTATAATGTGATTATTATTCAAAAACTATCTCATGATAGGAATAAAATAGTAATTCATTATTTATGACTTGTGCGGGAGAAATTTATGTATCAATATTATCATTGTCCCTCAATTAATTTGAGTTATGATATTACTGGGCCCCTTGGTAAAGTGGAATTATATTGCATGCAATATAACTAATGTAGTTATAATTATAATTCACTTGAGAGATCAAGAAAAGAATATATAATGCAAAAATGATACGATCCTATTTTGCATATCATTCATAATATCATGCGAAAAGAATAGACACAAATTTAAGTGGATGAAAAAATAATTACTATGTGGTTTGAGTGACTATAATGTAATGATAGAACCTCTTATAGTCAATAATATAAAATATTTTATATTATATCCCAAGACGACATAGATCCTCTGTAAGGTCACACCAAATGAATAGAAACAACAAGTATTTTGCATTTTATATGATGTATTTCTTTTCAAGATATATGAAATAAAATACATGTGATAAAATGATAAAATAAAAATTTCATCATATGACATGCTTAGTCGATAAATAAATTTATGAGAATATGTGAGTATTATTTGATATAATGTTCGACAAAACGTTATAATAATAATATGAATATCACATATAGAATAATAAAATTGTATTATTGAATCGTAAATTAATTTATTTAAACTCATTGCAAGATATGATTAAAGAGTAACAAGAGAAGGCTATTACATTAGTGTAATTAATTCAAATTAGCACTAAAGGTTGCCTTAGGGTTTGGCTGTATAAAGGAATGTGTTTGAGGTGAAAATTCAACTTTTCTCTCTCTTGCTACAGTACCCTTGAATAGTACTGCCCTCTCCATCTTCTCTCTTGTGTGAAGAAAAGAAACCCTCTCTTCTCCTCTTTATCTCTTGCATAGTTTAGTCACCAAATAAACTAGTTTTTCCATTGAAGAATGAAGAGCTAGGTGGTTGGACCTAAGCTTTAAACCATACATCCATCTATCTAAGATGTGTATTGGTTTTTTGTTTAGCTTCAAGATTAACCAAGAGGTTGGAAGGTGCTTCCAAACCCGGTGAAGACGACGACGATTTTTTTCCAAGAGATCTAGAAGAGAAACCGACTTCTCTCTACAAAGAGATTTGACAATCTCTTTAGGTATAAATCTTTAACCTCTTGTGTAGATAATAAATAAGATTACTAGTTATTTATTTGATGCAAATGAGGTGCTTGATGAAATGTCTATGTGTAGTTTGCTTGCTATTGTCATAAAATAAGGTAGATCTTGTGTATTGAGTCACATCTTGGAGAAAAATTTTAATTTTCTACCTCTTGAACTGACACATGAAATCCCAACAGTGGTATCAGAGCTTAGGCTTATTTTATGACAATAATATTATTTAATTAGTGCTAAGTTAAGTGCACAAGTGTTTAGTTAACTATCTCTCAAGTTTCTACTTCATAAATCTGTCATTTTAAGTTCTTATGGGTTTTAATCACTTTGGTACTATATGAATCATGAATTTTTATGAATCCAAAAATTCCTACATTAGTTTATAATGTGTGGATGAAGATTCTAAAATAAAACAGAGAGTTTAGACCGTTTTATTAAGACAAACAAAAATAACAAAAACGGGTACAGTGCTGGAATTTCTGTGTCCAGTTTTCTGTTTTCGTTGACATTCAAAATTACATATCTCGAATTTGGATGAAGGGATATTTGCATTTAACCTATCACTGGAAAGGTGATGAAGTGTAGTTTCCAAAAACTATATTGTGCAATACAAAAATATTACGAAATTTTGTGAAACTATTAAAATACAGAGGTGACTACAATCTGTTTTTCAGATCAGAAACTCTGGATTCAAACGTAATTTTCTCACAAATGGTTAAACAAATTCCAGTTTTATTTTTATCTCCAGAAAGATTCTTAAGTCTAGTTTTCAGAAATATTTAAATTGTAATTTAATTCAAAGCACACAATTTATAGCATAGAAAACATTGACAAGTGCGCAGCAGATCGAAACTGGAAACTGTTTTTGAAATCTATTTTTATATTTAGAATTATTGCACAAAGGGTTATTTTGCAATATCTATTGTATTAGAACTCATCCAAGTAATATTAAAAGTGAGTAATGTTAAAAGTGATGTGAAACTAAAATCTTATTAGCTACAATAATAATTTGTTTTCTAAAAATTTCATATAAATTTCAAAGCTTGAAATATATGAATATTAGAAGACATTAAGAACTCGTGAGTAGAGCATATGAAATGACATTTAAGTGATAGATACATATTTAAAATCATTTTTGGGATGTAAAATGATTTAGATGGATTAAGAACTTGAGAGATATAGGCTTAACTAAATAAGATTGAATAGTGTGATAATACTACACAAGCATGCTAACTTTGTTTTGTAGGAGGATTGTGGGTTTGTATGGCTCAAGATTTCAATGTCTTGTGTGTTGTAATGAATGATGTGTGTGAATGATTGTGATACGGCTCAAAGTGCCATTAATATTAAATTATGGCAAATATGTTAAGTTGTCATTCATGTATTAAATTATCCATGGCTTGCATGCCATTTAGTAACTTAGTATTTGGGGATTCTAAATGTTATTTCTATTTTGTTTTAGAATACTATAAAAGATAGAATGAGAATTGGGTGGGTGCTTGTAGCATAGAAATGTATCTTTCATGAAGGTGATTGGTGGAGCTACAAGAATGCAAGCGGGAGCCATACAACCCACAAATATTATGAATATATGAGATAATTGAAATGCTTAGGATAAGTACGGTTGTTTGAATACATGACCTACCAAACTTATCAAAGTCATCATATATTTGTCATGTCCATGAAAAATTTAAGAATACCTTTCCTTCTCATTTTATCCACTTTAAGCTATTAATTAGGAATAAGCATGAGTGTGATCTTAATTACTTGAAATTGTGGAACTTACGTAAGTTCGTCATTAGGCCATAAATGAGTGGGAGTTGTGTGAGGCACATCTCTTCCTTATTATATGGAAATGACAATTTATGTTTGTTGTCCAAAAAAATGAGTTTCTTATGACAAATCACCAAGATCTAGGCTTGGATTTTGGGAAAGAGAATTTTATTAAGAAATTGGATTATTATTTCTTAAAGAAAAATAACAAGAATCATAAGGTTTAAGTTTTGCTTAAAAGTTATGATTGGTAAATGATACCTACCTAAACAAATATTTAGATGAGTCTATTTATTTGAAAAGGATCTTGTGTGACTAACAAAAATGGACAGCTTTAAATATTTATGTTAGTACAAATTTTATTTTATTCATGAACATTAACACGTACCCGTAAATGAATTTTGTAGCTATGTCTACACTTCCTAATTTTCTGCGTTCTATGATCGAAAAACACTCCCTTGCTAATGATGGGTCAAACTATTCTGATTGGATTCTCAAATTGAACATCGTGTTGCGCTTAAAGGATCTCTTACATATACTGAACAACGATTGTCCAGTTGAAAAGGATCTAGGTAAGCCAACTGATGAAGAAAAGGAGATCCAAAAGAAATGGAAAGAGCAGGAACGAATTGTTCAAACTCTGATCTTGGCCACTCTTGGCGATCAGTTGCAAAGAAAGTTTCTACACACTCCAGCCATGGAAATTATGGTTCAATTGGAGAAGATATTCACTGATAGTGCTCGTAAGGAGCGTTATAAGACCACCATCGCACTCACAAGGTGTAAGATGTTGGAGGGTGACTTTGTCTCAATGCACTTTCTTAGAGTGCAGGGCCATCTGGAGAAATTGGAGAAGTTGAATTCTCCAATGCCCGAAGACATTGCTGAGGATATCATTCTTGGATCTCTTCCATATTCCTACAAGGATTTTATCATGCATTATCACATGTGTGAGAAGAAGATGACTTTGAATGAGCTTCATAATGCCCTCAAGACTGCTGAGGTTGACATGGGAAAGACAAAGGAAAAATCTGTCTTAGCCGTCGCATCAAGTAGCAAGAAGATTGCCAAGAATAAAGGCAAGGCAAAGAGCAAGGCAAGTAAGGCGCAGCCCTCAACCAAGGGCAAAAGTGGAGGAGCTCAAGCGAGCACCTCCAAGGGAAGCAAGAAGAAGAACTCTCCAAGTTCTGACACTGAGTGCTTTCATTGTCACGAGAAGGGACACTTCAAAATGAATTGCCCCAAGTATAAGCGTGACTTGGATGAAGGCAAGGTCGAGCGCAAGCGCCCCAAAGGTATACTTGTTATTGAATTAAATTTAAATTTAGCCACAACTATTCAAGATTGGATAATTGATACCGGATCATGTGCTCACTTAGTTCCTAATGTGCAGGCACTAAAGGATAGGAGATCGCCCTCGAAAGGAGAGGATGTTTTGAAGGTTGGAAATGGTGCGAGTATTTCTGCAGTTGCAGTTGGCACCCTCGACCTTCACTTATCTAGTGGTTTATGTTTAAGTTTAAGAGATGTCTATCATGTTCCTTCTGTATTTCGAAACATTATTAATGTGTCATGTTTGGATACAGATGGCTTTTGTTTTGTAATAGATAACTCTTGTATGGTTATTTCGAAGGATGGTTTATTTTATGCAAATGCTTTCATTTCAAATGGATTATATTTGCTTGATTTGGTTAATGATAGACATGTGTTGAACATCAATAACAAGAGACTCAAGATATCTCATACAAATGAGACACTTTTGTGGCATTATCGCCTTGGTCACATAAATGAGAAACGCATAAAGAAATTGCAACAAGCTAATCTTCTAAATTCTCTTGATAGTGAAGCAATTGGAACATGTGAGTCTTGTTTATCTGGAAAGATGACTAAATCACCATTCAAGAAGAAAGGTGCAAGAGCGAATGGCATATTAGAACTAATACATTCTGATGTATGTGGTCCAATGAGTAAGAGTGCAAGAGATGGTTATAGATACTTTATTACTTTCATAGATGACTATAGTCGATATGGCTATGTGTATCTTATGAAGAATAAGAGTGAATCTTTTGAAAAATTCAAAGAATACAAGAATGAAGTAGAGAACCAACTTGACAAAAGAATTAAAGCCTTACGAACTGATCGTGGAGGTGAATACTTGAGCAATGAGTTTAGCACATATTTGAAAGAGTGTGGTATCATACCACAACTCACTCCACCCGGAACACCACAATGGAATGGTGTTTCCGAGAGAAGAAATCGAACTTTGCTTGATATGGTTCGTTCAATGATGTGCCAAACAGAGATACCTTTGTATTTTTGGGGTCATGCACTCCAAACAGCAGCTCACACATTAAACATTGTTCCATCAAAATCCGTTGAGAAAACTCCACATGAGTTGTGGATGGGTAAGCCACCCAACATATCATTTCTCAAAATTTGGGTTGTGAGGCATACGTCAAGCGTATGATGCAACTAAACTCGAACCCAAAGCGGATAAATGCTTCTTCATTGGATACCCAAGAGAAACAAAAGGGTATATATTTTGGCACAAGTCAACAAATATTATATTTGTTAAGAAAGGTGCAGTTTTCTTAGAGAAGGAGTTTCTCGAAAGAATCAAAAGCAATGACAGTAGGATAATACTTGAGGAAACTCAAGTAGACCTACAAGTACCCGATCATGAAATGAATTATGTCATTCAAGATGATCGTGAAATGCCACATGAAGCTCCTTTAATCAGTGGGAGTACAAACAGTCAAACTTCACAAAGATTTGTCGAAGATACTCAGACCTCTCCACCAAGTGTCCGTTCAACTCGAGTTGAGCGTGAACTAATTCCGCAAGAAATTGTGGAAGAAGTTCAAGAAGCTCAAGAGGAGTTACAAGAGCAAAGAGAGCTTAGAAGGTCGACAAGGAAGAGAAGAAGACCTGACTTTTATATGGGTCTTCATGAGGTATTGGTAATGGATACCGAAGATCCCTTGACCTACGAGAAAGCAATAGAAAGAAAAGACTCCAAAGAATGGCATGAAGCCATGGAATCCGAAATACAATCCATGCATGACAACCAAGTATGGAACCTGGTTGATCTTCCTGAAGGAAAGAAAGCCATTCGAAACAAATGGGTTTTCAAGAGGAAGATGGACATGAATGGTAACATGACAACCTACAAGGCAAGACTTGTAGCAAAAGGTTTTAGTCAAATTCAAGAAATTGACTATGATGAAACATTTTCACCAGTTGCCATGTTCAAATCTATTCGGATTATGCTAGCTATTGCCGCTTTCTATGATTATGAAATTTGGCAATTGGATGTCAAAACAGCTTTCCTAAATGGTAAGCTAGATGAGGATGTGTACATGTTACAACCTCAAGGTTTTGAAGATTCAAAGAATAGCAACAAAGTATGCAAGCTTCAAAGAGCTATTTATGGCTTGAAGCAAGCATCAAGGAGTTGGAACAAGCGCTTTGATGAAGAGGTTAAAACCATTGGATTCATTCAAAGCAAGGAAGAACCTTGTGTATACAAGAAGGTTAGTGGGTGCCATATACAGTTCTTGATCTTACATGTCGACGACATATTATTGATGGAGAATGAATTATCTTTGATGAAGCAAACAAAGAGCTCATTGAAAACAACATTTTCAATGAAGGACATGGGCAAGGCTCAATATGTCTTAGGGATTAAGATATATAGAGATAGGTCTCGTAAACTCATTGGTTTAAGTCAAAAAGTGTACATTGACAAGATCTTGGAGATGTTTCATATGGAAAATTCCAAGAAAGGAAATGTGCCAATGAGGGTGTCTGTGCAACTTAGCAAGTCACAGTGTGCTACAACACACAAAGACATTGAATACATGAAGAATGTTCCCTATGCATCTGCTATAGGTTCCATTATGTATGTTATGACTTGCAAAACACCCGATGTCGCATATGCTCTGAGCATGACAAGTCGTCATCAAGCTTCACCTGGTCCTGAGCATTGGACTGCAGTCAAGAACATTCTTAGGTACCTGAAAAGGACCAAGAATAAGTTTCTTGTCTATGATGGTCAAAGATAACTCATTGCAGAAGGTTATACTGATGCTAGTTTTATGACTGATCCCGACGATAGAAGATCTCAATCTGGATACGCCTTTCTTCTGAATGGTGGTGCTGTGAGTTGGTGTAGTTGGAAGCAATCAATTACAACAGACTCAACCACCTCAGTGGAAGTCATGGCGGCCGCAGAGGCAAGCAAAGAGGGAGTCTGGATAAAGAAGTTCCTTGAGGAACTAGGCGTCGTTCCATCCAGTGATGGGCCCTTGGAGCTATTTTGCGATAATAGTTCATCTATTTAGCAAATTAAGGAGCCAAAATCACATCACAAGACAAAGTACATGGATATAAAGTACTTTGTAACTCGAGACTTCATTGACGAAGGCAAAATTGCACTATTATGGGTAGACACAAGCAGCAACATAGCTGATCCCTTCACCAAGCCTCTATCATAAGCCAAAAGCGAAGTTCACTTCGAGTCCATGGGTTTGCAAGACCATGGAGAGTGGCTTGAAGACTGATAGTATAATATTTTTCCATCTTTAGAGTTTATGGTACATGCGTTATGCATTTATAAGAGATTTTAAAAACAAGTGGGAGACTGAAGGATGTGTGTTCTGAAAGTTACTTTTCTTAATGAATTTATGTATTGTTCATGATTTAAAATGTTATCATACATTTTTTGTTCCTTGAGATTAACATGTTATATCTTTAGAAGTGTTCAAGAAGATGCGCTTGATCTTGAACCATAGAACTCTTCAGATGAAAAATATGTAATCTTAAATATGTTCACAATCAAGATAATTAAGGAGGAGCATTAATTATCGTATAAGATTGTCATGTCAATTAAAGTACATTACAGTTCTATATATGTTGATAAGTGATTATCATTTAATGACATGAATATATAAAATGTTTATTATATATTGAACATGACCTAATTAGATGGAGCATTATATGAATTGTGTTTGTGTCATTAATGTTTTCATAGTGTTTTTGAATCTTAGATATGAGATGTATAGATTTTTCACATGAGAAGTTTATAATGTGATTATTATTCAAAAACTATCTCATGATAGGAATAAAATAGTAATTCATTATTTATGACTTGTGCGGAAGAAATTTATGTATCAATATTATCATTGTCCATCAATTAATTTGAGTTATGATATTACTGGGCCCCTTGGTAAAGTGGAATTATATTGCATGCAATATAACTAATGTAGTTATAATTATAATTCACTTGAGATATCAAGAAAAGAATATAATGCAAAAATGACACGATCCTATTTTGCATATCATTCAAAATATCATGCGACAAGGATAGACACAAATTTAAGTAGATAAAAAAATAATTACTATGTGGTTTGGGTGACTATAATGTAATGATAGAACCTCTTATAGTCAATAATATAAAATATTTTATATTATATCCCAAGACGACATAGATCCTCTGTAAGGTCACACCAAATGAATAGAAACAACAAGTATTTTGCATTTTATATGATGTATTTCTTTTCAAGATATATGAAATAAAATACATGTGATAAAATGATAAAATAAAAATGTCATCATATGACATGCTTAGTCGATAAATAAATTTATGAGAATATGTGAGTATTATTTGATATAATGTTCGAAAAAAACGTTATAATAATAATATCAATATCACATATAGAATAATATAATTGTATTATTGAATCGTAAATTAATTTAATTAAACTCATTGCAAGATATGATTAAAGAGTAACAAGAGAAGGCTATTACATTAGTGTAATTAATTCAAATTAGCATTAAAGGTTGCCTTAGGGTTTGGCTGTATAAAGGAATGTGTTTGAGGTGAAAAATCAACTTTTCTCTCTCTTGCTACAGTACTCGTGAATAGTATCGCCCCCTCCATCTTCTCTCTTGTGTGAAGAAAAGAAACCCTCTCTTCTCCTCTTTATCTCTTGCATAGTTTAGTCACCAAATAAACTAGTTTTTCCATTGAAGAATGAATTGCTAAGTGGTTGGACCTAAGCTTTAAACCATACATCCATCTATCTAAGAGGTGTATTGGTTTGTTGTTTAGCTTCAAGGTGAACCAAGAGGTTGGAAGGTGCTTCCAAACCCGGTGAAGAAGACGACGTTTTTTTTTCCATGAGATATAGAAGAGAAACCGACTTCTCTCTACCAAGAGATTTGACAATCTCTTTAGGTATAAATCTTTAACCTCTTGTGTAGATAATAAATAAGATTACTAGTTTATTTGATGCACATGAGGTGCTTGATTAAATGTCTATGTGTAGTTTGCATGCTATTGTCATAAAATAAGGTAGATCTTGTGTATTGAGTCACATAGAGGAGAAATTTTTTAATTTTCTACCTCTTCAACTTACACATGAAATCCCAACAAAAGCATCTTATCCTACTACGAGAAGTGATTCTGATCCGGGTACTTCCTTTATGGATGGTAACCATTCAAGAGAACACCACAAAACATCTTATCCTGCTACGAGAAGTGTTTTTAATACGGGTACTTCATTTATGGGTGGTAACCATTCAAGAAAACACCACAAAGCATTTATCCCACCACGAGAAGTATTTCTGATCATAGTACTTCATTTGTGGGTGGTAATCTTTCAAGAAAACTCCAAACCTTTCAGGAAACAAGCACCGAAGATGCGTAGAATACCACCCAAGTGTTTCATGTAGGATTACTTCATTTATGGATGGTAAACATTCAAAAAAAACACCACAAAGTATCTCATCTAGCTATGAGAAGTGTTTCTGATCCAGGTACTTCATTTATGGGTTGTATACATTCAAGAAAACACCACAAAGCTTTTTATCCTGCTACAGAAGTGTTTCTGATCCGGGTACTTCATTTATGGGTTGTAACCATTCAAGAGAATATCACAAATCATTTATCACACTACGAGAAGTGCTTCTGGTCATAGTACTCCATTTATGGGTAATAACCATTCAAGAAAAATACCACGAAGCATCGTCTTGCTACGACAACTATTTTGTTATCCGAATACTTCAATTGTGGATGGTAATCTTTCAAGAAAACTCCAAACCTTTCAGGAAACAAGCACCGAAGATGCGTAGAATACAACCCAAATGTTTCATGTCTGATTACTTCATTTATGGGTGGTAAACATTAAAAAAACACCATAATGTATCTCATCCAACTATGAGAAGTGTTTCTGATCCAGGTACTTCATTTATGGGTGGTGAACATTCAAGAAAACACCACAAAGCATCTTATCCTGCTACTAGAAGTGTTTCTGATCCGAGTACTTTATTTGTGGGTGGTAATCTTTCAAGAAAACTCCAAACCTTTCAGGAAACAAGCACCGAAGATGCGTAGAATACCACCCAAGTGTTTCATGTCTAATTACTTCATTTATGGGTGGTAAACGTTCAAAAAACACCACAAAGCATCTCATCCAGCTACGAGAAGCGTTTCTGATCTAGGTACTTCATTTATGGGAGGTAAACATTCAAGAAAATACCACAAAGCATCTTATCCTGCTACGAGAAGTGTTTCTGATCCGAGTACTTCATTTGTGGGTGGTAATCTTTTAAGAAAACTCCAAACCTTTGAAGAAACAGGCACCGAAGATGCGTAGAATGCCACCCAAGTGTTTTATGTCTGATTACTTCATTTATGGGTGGTAAACATTCAAAAAAACACCACCAAGTATCTCATCCATCTACGAGAAGTGTTTCTGATCTAAGTACTTCATTTATGAGTGGTAAACATTCCAGAAAACGCCACAAATCATCTTATCCTACTACGAGTAGTGTTTTTTATCCGGGTACTTCATTTATGGGTGGTAACCAATCAAGAGAACACCACAAAACATCTTATCCAGCTATGAGAAGTGTTTTTGATCCGGGTACTTCAATTATGGGTGGTAACCATTCAAGAAAACACCACAAAGCATTTATCCCACTACGAGAAGTATTTCTGATCATAATACATCATTTATGGGTGGTTACCATTCAAGAAAACACCACAAAGCATGTTATCCTGCTACTAGAACTGTTTCCTATCCGAGTACTTTATTTGTGGGTGGTAATCTTTCAACAAAACTCCAAACCTTTCAGGAAACAGGCACCGAAGATGCGTAGAATACCACCCCAGTGTTTCATGTCGGATTACTTCATTTATGGGTGGTAAACATTCAAAAAAATATCACAAAGTATCTCATCCAACTATGAGAAATGTTTCTGATCCAGATACTTCATTTATGGGTGGTAAACATTCAAGAAAACACCACAAAGCATCTTATCCTGCTACGAGAAGTGTTTCTGATCCGGGTACTTCATTAATGGGTGGTAACCATTCAAAAGAACACCACAATACATTTATCTCATTACGAGAAGTGCTTCTGGTCATAGTACCTTATTTATGGGTGATAACCATTCAAGAAAATACCACGAAGCATCATCTTGCTATGAGAACTATTTTGTTATCCGAATACTTCAATTGTGGATGGTTATCTTTCATGAAAACTCCAAACCTTTCAGGAAACAAGCACCGAAGATGCGTAGAATACCACCCAAGTGTTTCATGTATGATTACTTCTTTTATGGGTGGTAAACATTCGAAAAAACACCACAAAGTATCTCATCCATCTACGAGAAGTGTTTCTGATCAAGATACTTCATTTATGGGTGGTGAACATTCAAGAAAACACCATAAAACATCTTATACTGCTACGAGAAGTGTTTCTAATTCGAGTGCTTTATTTGTGGGTGGTAATCTTTCAAGAAAACTCCAAACCTTTCAGGAAACAAGCACCGAAGATGCGTAGAATACCACCCAAGTGTTTCATGTCTGATTACTTTATTTATGGGTGGTAAACATTCTAAAAACACCACAAAGCATCTCATCCAGCTACGAGAAGCGTTTCTGATCCATGTACTTCATTTATGGGTGGTGAACATTCAAGAAAACACCACAAACCATCTTATCCTGCTACGAGAAGTGTTTCTGATCCGAGTACTTCATTTGGGGTGGTAATCTTTAAAGAAAACTCCAAACTTTTCAGGAAACAAGCATCGAAGATGCGTTGAATACCACTCAAGAGTTTCATGTCTGATTACTTCATTTATGGGTGGTAAACATTCAAAAAAACACCACAAAATATCTCATCCAGCTATGAGAAGTATTTCTGATCCGGATACTTCATTTATGGGTGGTAAACATTCAAGAAAATACCACAAATCATCTTATCCTGCTGTGAGAAGTGTTATTGATCCGGGTACTTCATTTATGGGTGATAATCATTCAAGAGAACACCACAAAGCATTTATCCCACTACGAGAAGTGTTTCTGGTCATAGTACTTCATTTATGGGTGGTAACCATTCAATAAAACACCACAAAGCATCTTATCCTGCTACGAAAAGTGTTTCTTATTCGTGTACTTCATTTGTGGATGGTAATCTTAAAGAACACACCACAAAGCTTTTATTCCACTACGAGAAGTGTTTCTGATCAGAACTTCATTTGTTGATGGTAATCTTTCAAGAAAAGTCAAAACCTTTCAAAAAAACAAGCACTGAAGATGCGTAGAATACAACTCAAGTGTTCTGATTACTTCATTTATGGATGGTAAATATTCAAGAAAATACCACAAAGCATCTTATCCTGCTACAAGAAGTGTTTCTAATCTGGGTACTTCATTTATGGATGGTAACCATTCAAGAAAAATCACAAAGAATCTTATCCTACTACGGAAAGTATTTTTGTTCCGAGTACTTCTTTTATGGGTGGTAATCATTCAAGAAAACACCACAAAACACTGATTCAGATGGAGTCCCACAATTCATTCTTTATTCCACCTTCAACTTCTTCTTCTTATTCTTCTTCTTCTTCTTCTTGTCCTTTTCCTTGTTGCCCTTACCTTTGCACCTTTTCCTCTTACTACTTTCTGCCTTGTCCTTTCCCTTGGGCGACTATGCTGGTTCATTGCCTTTTTCTTGTGCCCTTGCACAAAGCAACCAGTCGAGATCCTTGGCCACAGACTCTAACTATGGGTAAACGATATTGTACTTGTGGATACAGTTCAGAATGATCTGAACTACCTGTCTCGATTTCTCTAGGTCAAACTTTTTCAAAGAAAGGTTAAATTAGTGAATATATCATAAATCCTAATGTATAAAGCTATCATAAATCCTAAAACAACTTATAAGTGATTATACCCTAAACTCTAACACACACAAAAAAATCTAAATTTAACTGAATAACGAAAGTGATCAGTGAACAAATTGAGAGTGCAATCATTCCAAAATTGATCATTGAACTAATTTTGGACCAATTGCATAACAATCCTTTCCATTTTGGACTAATAAGTAATAATGAACATTGAACGTTGCATTTAAATTAGACACATGAACATTGAAAACTAAACATTAAAATATGTTGTTGTGCAAGCTTAAGAGAAATCTTAAGAGAAATAAAAGATGAAATTATCTTGAGAAAAGACAGATAAATTTTGGAGAAAGTTCTTGAGAAGAAGAGACACAACGATGGAGACGAAGAGTATTCTAGGAGGAGACGAATGAAAAGGCACTATAAAGCTATAATGAACTGAAAAAGGCTTTATAAGTTTAAAATGTATTATATCAATATTATTTAATTACTATCTTGTAACTTTTTCCTCTTCGAGAAGATCAATAGATTCATTATTTTATTATTTACAATTTTTCAAAATGCTTAATGCATAAAATTTATGAATATGCGATGATTTACTAACTTATTATGTATGACTTTATATGATTTTATATACTTTATATAAGCATAACGTAAGAAACGTTTAAAACGAAACGTAACGAATCACTTGTGTTTACATTGCATTTAACTAAACGCAACAAAAATCATTTGCGTTTTACGTTGCGTATCAAACACAACAAAAATATCTTGCATAATGCATTTAATATTACTTCACGATGAAATAAAATGCAAAATGTTCAAGATACGATTCTTCAACACTAGAGATACGTGTCAGTGGCATCTTTCTTGATACACATGGATTGTCGGCCCATCTTTTCTGGCCCATATATCAGGTCGGCTCCGATTCTTGGTTCTCACTTCTCAGGTTATATTCAGTCTGGTCCTAGAAATTAATGTAATTATATGTTTACTGTGACATATGTAAACTTTGTTATTCGGTATTTTATACTTAGATGATATTATATGATTGCATAATATAAATTTAAGGAAATTCGTAATATAAAATTTAGGGAAAATTTTAATAAGACAAAAATAATGCAAGAAAACACCCTACGTCTTTTACATCAGTTTAAAGAAAAATAAATAGAGTAAAAACAAAGTAGGAATATTTCACTATTTTGCATAAGGATAAAATAATTTAAATTTCTGGGTTTTAACAACATTTATGCAATTTACTCTTATGTTCTCCTAGTTTACAACATCAATAATTTTTAATGTCAGTTGGAAATTATTAATTGACAATTTGAATAATCAAATAAATGAAACATTTTAATAGTAAAAATATAAAATATTTTCATATATGATAAATAAACGAGACATGGTTTGCCTTGTGAGAAGTCAGAATGATGTAACTTAATCGAACTGCATTAATTGATTCGTTCCAGTGAACAATGTTATGTACTTGGGACTCTTGGAGAATTTTTATATTAAATTTCAATAAATTAATTATAGGGACTTAAACGTGATTTGCGCTTCCAATTCCGTGCCCTTACTAACTTGCTTACCCTACACGTGTCAATTCAGCCGACCAGGTCCACAATTTGAACCAATTACAGCAAAGGAACTGATAGGATCCACGGCTTCTTACGGTCCACGAGCTATCACCTTGTGGGACCCACCAGGACAATCCCTGGCCGCATATTGCTAATTAAAACCGTTATTATAAAAAAAAATACACAGCACGGGATTTTAAAATACGACCAAATAAAAAAAAGAAGGAAATAATCGAGCGAACGAAGAGTCTAGAAATTTCGACCAGCAGCTTCTGATTTATCTCTACTACAACTTGTTTCAGCCTGAAGCTTTAGGGTTTTGATTTGGTGAGTATTTTTCTTGCTTTTGAGGTGCTTCCTTTGTTCCTTTGTTGCTTATAGATGTGGAGTTTGAGTTTGGATCTCTCTCTTTGTCTTCGTTTCGGCGTGACTTTTCAGGAGATATGATATCAGATCTGATTAGTTTCTGGAGCTTTGGTCCAGGATAAATATTGTGAAATATGCTAGATTGGAGAGATAACAAGGTAATTTTACTTTATTGGATTTGGATCAGTAATTGTTAGTTTGTGTTTTCTTTGATTTATCCACATCTTTCTTCCTGAGAAACTAATTGAGTTGGATTCTCTTCTGTTTTGTTTGATTTTAGCAGAATCAGTGGTTTTTAGAATATAAAAAAAGTTGCGTGTAGAACTAGAGGGGGTTTTATAAGTCATAACACATAAGCTTGAGGTTCATAATCTGGAAAATTTACCTATAGCAAATATAGGTATTGTTCAGGTTTTGGCACTCAGCTCTCTTGTTTGGTGTTCATGTGCCTTAAGAGGCTATGACTAAAGCCTCTTCTTTTATTTTTGTTCTTTAGTTTATTTATTTGGGGAGAACTGTGGTTTTAACCGGGAATTAAGATAAAAAAATGCACCTGTTGTTGTCCTTGTGGTGACTCTCTAAGAGGTGGCACACTGATAACTGCAGGAAAGATCCTGATTCCTTTGTGGAATCAGGAAAGATCCCGATTCCTCGATTTAGTATTTATCATGTGATTAATTTTAAACGTCATTCCTTAAAGTTGAATTAGGTCACAGTTCAACAGGTAATATATACTCCTTTTCTGTTAAATACACGACAGGACCTTATATGTATACATGTACTGAGTACCAATTAGGTCAGCCAACTAAGACTACCTTGATTTGACTCTTAGTGTTTCCTACTTGTTGGATTTCATTGGTAAATTGGTACCGAATAAGTTCTAATGATGGTCCGGTGCCCATACTGCCATACATGGGTCAGTTGGGGCACAAGCAGGTCCATTTTGGACTGATTGCCACTGGTAAGGGTGTCATTTTCACTATTTGAACAGTGCAATTGAGTCTGTTAATCCTATCAGCCAACTTCTACCAAAATTTATATTTGTACTATGCAGGGTAAGTATTCTCAATCTAACTGACATTTGCTTGTTGCACAACTAGTTAGGAGAATATAGAAATATTAAAAATGTTCAAACAAAGACCATTTAAAATTTACACATGAAAGGAACATGATTTCGTAACAACAACTACCTGTTTTGTATATCCTGCATAGATAGAAGATAATATAAGGGACGGGTTTCTTCAGGGCAGTACCCTTGATGCTGATGCTTCTAACAAGAAATCAAGACTTGAGCTAGAGAACACTCTAACAAATGATCTAACTGGCGACCCAATAACAACTAACAATGATGGATTTGGTGTGATTACTAATAAGCCCTTTGAGAACGGGTTGGCTTCGGGGGCCAGGGGTCAGGTGGAAACTGCAGGCAACAATATTAGTTATGGAGAGAGTGAGCTTGCATACTACGATTGGCCAGCAATTGATAACTTCGAGGATGTTGATAGGCTGTTCAGGTAATTCAAATTCTGTTGTTTCATCTAACCTGTTGATAGGTTGAAATACAAGGGTCCTTAAGTTTTTTTTTTGCAAATAGTAATGTTCAACTTCCCTTGGAACTACAACCAACAAGTAACACTGACATTTTTTTTTCATGTGACCACTACAATAATTTTTTTATATAACAGAATGGTTTAGTACCTTTTTTTCTTTAAAGTAGGACTTTGCCTACATGGTCAGTACTTTTAGGTGTAGTTTGTTGATGTTGACCATTCTGCCCTGATATGCTAAGCATTTTTTTATTTTATTTTTTTAGTTGAGCACAAATTTAATCGATTTTAGCATAGCGAACATAGTTGATATGTGAAAGGCAGGAACATTTGTTTGTAACTACCATTCTTTTATTTAAGCACTGAAAAATCAGAATTGGGTACCTCAGCAAGTTTTCATCAAATGTTGATATGTTAACAATGATTTCTGAATTTAGTGCTCCTTCTTATTTTTTTGTAATCAACTCTTTGAATTTCCAGGGCACTGTATAAATATGAAAATGTGACAAGATCATGTCTATGTTTTGAATTGAGAAATGAATTGCTCTAAATTTTGTTCAAAATTTGGAGAGGACCTTTATTTTCCATTATCTTTGAGGCAAAACCTAGGAGTATAAATATTATCATTCAAATTCATCATGAATTATGTATGATTTGTTGCATCTCCATTAACATATTCATATTTTCTTGGTCTTGCAATTTGGAGGAATTCTGATTCGACGTATGGGCAAAAGGAAACAACGGAAGATGAAGGGGAGGAGTTATCATGGTTTGCAACCTCATCAGATGCCATCTACACATCAGAGATGGAGGTATTGAACGATTTTGCAATGCACTCTTCCTGCAAGCCAGGCCAACAAACATCTGCTAATGCAGAGGTGGAAGATGCATTTGCATCTAGTCAAATGGTACTATACTAGCAAATTGTTGTACCTTCTTTAGGGCGGATCCATACTAGCAAATGGTACTATAAGTTAAGGCCAAAGATCCTGTTGGTGCTTAGTTTCGTAGCCAAGCATGTTGTTGTAAAGAGCCAACTTTGTGGTCAGACAGCCAATGACAGTTAGGCGCTGCCTACTGACCAAAAACTAAAACTAGAGTTCAACATTTTCCATCCAAAGGGCCGAAGATCTTATCTATATGCAACATAGAATAGCAATGTGTAACTTCTGGCCAAGTTGAGTTAACAAATATTAGAAATTGTCTCAAGAAAAGGCTAAAAGTTGACAAAACTATTGCTCTCATATCTTGAAAAAAATGCTATTACATCAATTAAAATATCTTGTGAGATTTACTTCTCAAATTATGATTTTCAGGAATGTGAAGGTGAAGAGACAGCACTGGCTATCAATGATACATACAATGGGAACAGTTTAAATGGATATGGGACCCTTGACATGGTGAGCCACTAAATGTTTTGCCTGATCTGAATCTTACTAGAAAACTAATTTTTAATATGGTAAAATGTGAAAGGTTTAATTTTTAGTTATTTCTATGTGAACTTCATCTCATGTAGACTGGGAGCCCACATTTGTCAGTGCAGAGCATGTCACAAGATTTTGTAGATCAGAAATGTTTGTCAGTTTCTCCTTCCGAGCTGGACAACGCTCCATTTGTGCAAAACCAAGAGCATCTTGTGGAGCCAGGTTCTTCGAGTATTCTCACCTTCAGCTCTTATCCTGGGGTGGATGTGTCCCCGTCTCCAGTTAAGCCTCCTGCTCAGAAAGGGCCTTCAGGTAAAGTTCTTTTCTTCTCTAAATTAACATGTATAGCTAAGTAAATTGAAATTTCCAAGTCCTTCCTATTACGAATTTTCCTTCCTTAGAGATATTCATAGTGTTTAATTTAATCATCAACAAGCACAATTTGTACTAAAAATAACCTGGATTTGCTATTTCCTTGTACTCTATGACCAATGCAGTGCTGAATCTAGCACAATAATCCTTGGTTTACATTATTGACACCTGTGATTTTGTACGGTAGCATTGCGAAAAAAGATGGAGAAGATGAACAATGGACAGTGGATGAACTCAATTCAACAGACGTTGACTAAGAAACCATCATTTGATGGACTCAGTTCCAAAAACGAGTTTGAGAAGGGGGTCAATGAGTCGAAAATCATATTAGATTCTTCGATGGTGGTGAATGGTTCATCCAGTAATAATTCGACAATTTCAACTGACGACCTGTCGATAGAAGAGACCAGATTTAGGGAGCTACAAGATGTTATGAATCAGGTGAGTTGGAAATTTTCTGACTTGTACATGCTGGTGCCAGCTGGTTGCAGTTATGACCTGACTACATGCTTAAGGAATCACAATTATACATCAAGTTTGCAATTTCAATATAACCAGAAATGAAGTATGAACTTAACAATTGAGAGGGGTGGGAAAAACTGTAGGCCTAGCATAACTGGTGACGGGTGTTGCCTCTCTTTGGAGAGATCTAGGTTCAACTTGTGCAAGAAATATCTAGAAAAAACATCTAGAAAGAAATGGTTACTGGGATTCACTGGAACCTGATTAAAATAATAATAATAATAAAATACAGGAAAACCACCTTTGAGATAGAAACTAAGAGCGATTTCTATTCACAATCTGAGCTCATCCCTCAAAAAAAGCTTCGTTCATTGTTTGATATTCTGCTGACTTATTGACTCAACAAGTTTTTTTGGGAAGGAGATTGCACCAGATGCTTAATACTGAAGTATGAGAATTATATCAATTGAAAGTGGGCAAGCAATAGTGGGACTTCTGGGTGACCTTGTGAAATACTGATCTTTTCTGAGCTATATATGTCATTTGCAATTGCATGAATACTCTTTTTTCTCATTTTGGATCTCAATTGTTTAGAAACAACCATCCCATTATTCAATCTTTCTTGAGTTCCCTGCTTTGGTTTTTCTCCTTTTTTTTCTTCCCCAGTTGGATGTGAAGACAAAATTGTGCATAAGAGATAGCTTATACCGGTTGGCCAGAAGTGTGCAACATAGGAATGATTTCTCCAATACAAGCAGCAGCTATGACAACGGAAATGCTCAATATTCAGCTATCAACAATGGGTATGTCCTCCTTTTGCTACTTTTATTTTCTTAGCTGCTAGTGGTGATCTTTTATGGTTGGGACAAAACACAAAAGAAAGGGAAATTTTGGCTAGTTCTATTGTGAATATCCATGGAATAGGACCAATTTCTCGTGTTTTTTACTGCTTGTTTTCTTTCTGTGAAACTAGATTTTTCTGTTGCTTTTTTCTTGGTTCTCAATTAGCTGTATTATTGTATTTAGGTTTGTGGAGTCAATAAACCCTGAGACTGGAACAAACCTGATAGACCGATCAATAGCTGAGTTGCTCTTCCACCAGCCACCAGGCTCCACTCCCAACCCAGGACCCACTGTCAGGAACATTGAGGATGCTAATTCCCCCAAGTCCCGTGTAAGTTATTTTGTGAATATCTAGTATAGCCACTCCGTTTGTAATACACGTGTACATACTTGGGTCAGGCGAATATTTAGTAACACTTGTATAATTGTTGCGGCTCTTCTGTGTTCTTTTGTTTACAGAATGAACGCAACAACAATGCACCTGCTGTAGTGGTACCGTGTAGCAAAAGGCAGATTCACATTTCTAGACATAGAAATTCTACAAAATAATAGTATGACACTTGGTTTTGTAGTCCTTAACCCTGATAATTTCAGTTTATTTTCTGTGATGTGCTTTAGACAATTAATTTTAGCAAGTTTGAGAATCTTGTTGGAGTTGTGACAATTGAGCGGAATTTACCATCTTTGTGTTTTTTAGTATTTTTTTCTTTTCAGAGCTGAACGGACTACTTGTGGGAACAAATTTGAATTTGTTGCCACCACTTTCTCTTGAAACAATCCAATATTTTATTATGATGAAATAACGGTTAAGTGATAGCAAAACATTTATTTATTTTATTTGCCAACGTCCTAGTAGCTCAATGGTAGCTAACGACAATTCACAGTCAAATGGTCCGTACCACCACATAATGTACAAAAATAGAGTTAGCTACTTGATTGATGCTTATACAGTCTAGTTGGCGTTGCACTACTTCCATGTGTACTGCCAATTTGGTGGTGCTATCGACCTCCAGCTTTATGGGAGTCGTGTCCTCGACCAACTTGTATGCGTCATTCATGTCTTTGTTCATTAGGTTGTCACCTACTTCTGCATCCAACATACTACAAGTGTTAGGCATCAAATTTTCATAAAAAAATAAAGAAGATATCATTTTTCAATGTCATGGTGGGGTAGAGACGAATCAACTCCTGAAGTGTTACCAGGCCTCGCTATGGTCTCATCACCACGTTATTCGAAGTTGTTGATTTGAGAGTGCAAAACAACAGTCTTTGAAAAAACAACTGAAAAATGCTCGAGCGACCTTGTTCCACGTGTTCATATCCTCCCTTCTTTGAGATCTCAATCAACTATTTGCCTTGTCTTTTAGTGAGAAAGTAAACGGCGTCAATTTGATGTTGTTGGCGTTGACCCCCATTGTACTTGAGAGCGTTGCAGAACTCTTCGAAGGTGGCAAGGTGCTGAGTTGCATCTTCGTGTGCCAAACTAGAGAATGGACTTCTTTGTAGCATGTTTATTCATGTCGGTGGGAGTTGAAAATCGTTGTTGGCAACCAGAGGAGGTGTGTATTCGGTGTTGATTGTTGTGGCTTGAGGGGCTGTGAAATTCTGCAATGGTCGATTCAGATTCATGATTGTTGTTGTTGTTGGCTCGTCTGCTATAGATGTGTGTTGAGATGTTGATGCAGAAGCTCGTGCTAATCGTGTTGCTGCTCTAGTCTTCGTCCTTGCTAGAATTTGAACTTGCAAAGAAAGAAAATCAGCGAGTTAAAAAAATCAAAACAAAGGAAAAATAAAAAAACAAAATAGCTTGACGTTAAATATCTTGCTAATTACTATGTTTCAGAATCATTGTTTCCAACAACGATGCCAAAAAGCTTGACGTTAAATATCTTGCTAATAAAGTAATCATAGATTATATCGGATTCAGTCGCAAGCGTACGATCTAATCGGGTAGTACTTGGAGTGTCGAATTCACATGAACAATTCGATTTACTGATTCTTAATTCGGTTATTAGTCTAAGCAATCTGAAGTGACTGGAATTTATCAACTAAAGATTAAAAATGTTCTATGCTAAAATGAAACAAGATTTGATTTGTAAAACGAGTCTAAGGCTTTCGGGTTTTCACTCTCCACTATTTCATCTACTTTACTCGGAATACAAACGATGTTTATTTTGTGTGAGGGTATTATATCTAATTTAGATATTCAATTTCTTGAATTTAACACCATATTCGAATTATTTTCGGTGTTTTCTATCGAAATACTATCTTTAGCAATTCAGATTATTTAAGCATATGCAATCAACTCAATATCTAGAATTCACACGTCTCCCCATGATACTTGGTGCAAATCTACGAATTAAATTGATTACACCTTTAAATCCTTGCCTAACATTTTGGTACCGACTTGAATTTAGATTATTTCTAAGATTCAGGTTCTAATTTCTAACTTTTCAATGAAAACAAAATTTATGAATTACGAAATTATGACATTTACTATTAATAATCATCACAAGATAAGTCCAATAAAATAGATCCGAGTAAAATAAATAACAGGATTTCGAATTACATCTCTAAGTCTTGTCAAAGCTTACCCGACCATGGTAGAAAAGAGAGAACACGAAGCTTGAGAAAGAAGTAGAAAAGATAAATAGTGAATTCCTTTGAATTTCTCGTCTTGGATGCTCTTCTTCCGTCTTCAATCTCTCTCATGTTTTTTTTTTCTCTCTTCAGATCTCTCTTCCAAATTCAAAACAATTCTAAAAATAATACATAAAAAATGAAGCATCCCTTGAATTAGGAATATCTGGAGTCTTTTAAATGAAATATACAGTTCAAAATCGAATAGTAAAAATACCGAAAGGGGAAAAAACTAATCTTCATTACTTCGAGCTAAAAGAATTGGTTACAAGAGAGAAAGAGAGAAAGTAAAACAGTAATTAATCCTTAGTCAAATGACAATTAGCTCTAATTTATCCTCTAATCTTTGTATTTCTAGGTTAACTAAGCGTGGGATCAAAACGGATCATGCTCTATGAAGAGCCATATTACGATACTAGACGGGAGCGGGTCGTCCGGGTAGGTTGTCACACTTGGGCTCTTACACGGCCGATTGTAATGAAGCATATCACAACATTTTTCTTGAACATTTCATCTGATACTCGATTGCAAAATTGGAAACATCTTGTTTTCAGACAAAGGCTCAGTCTTGTTTGTGTGATCTTAACAATGTTGAAGAGCGTTGTTTGTAGAAAAGTGCCTCACTGCTGCTGCTACAACCGGACCCTCGACTCCTCGAGCGAAAATTATTGTTTTTAAACAGTAAAAAAAATTAACAATTCTTCTATTGGGTTAAGCGGTATGAAACATAACTAGTTAAATAGGTTCAAGCTCCGCGTGAAGAAGTTAAATTTTATAATTCTGTATTACGACAGTAAAATTTATATTAGATCTAAATTAAAGCATCAATAAAAAATACTACAGTCAAACTTTGACGCGAAGGAAATAAAATAAAAAGAGATGAAAAAAACAAAAAAAACAGTGATTTTACTGATTTAGTAAATTGTCGAAGTGATAAAAAACAGTGATTTTACTGATAAAATAGTGATTTTACTGATTTAGTGAAAATACTATTCATTCGTACTGTGAAAATGAACAGTGGCGCAAATGTTGCGTCATAAATATATAGAATAAAATGTCATCAAATTTGTGGTGTCCGGACAGAATGCTATCAGTTCCTGATTTAGTAATAACTCAATTAATATATCCGAGCGTCAACTCAGAATGAACATGGGTTCATCCCTTTAGTGAATTTAGCATAGCTAACAAATTAATTAATATTTACGGCGTCCATTTACTCCATACTCCAATATGTCGTAGACTCATAGACTCGTAGCCTCTGTTTATTAGAAAACTTGAGAAGCAGCAAAACACTTAGCCCAAAATGGGGTTGGAATGATGGCCCGTCCAAAATGAAACCCAGTTAATTCTATTTTAAGGGATACATGTTGTGATATATATCAGGCCCAATTATTTCATTTTAGCCCAGCCCATTTTAGATTTTAAACCTCCGTGCACCCGAAGCAAAACCTAACAACAACAAACCATAAATTGCATCTACGGTAACGCGAAAATTCGAGCGAAAGAGAGTGAGAGAGATGAAAGGAGGAAGTGGGAGGAGAGGAGGGGGAGATTACGGGAGAGGCGGGAGAGACGACGATGGGGACGGAAATAGGATGATGCCTCAGTTTGCTCAGATCCCCACCAGCTTCGGTCACGAGCTCCGAGCTTGCCTCCGCTGCCGCCTCGTCAAGACCTACGATCAGGTTGCCTTCTCTTTCTCTTTTTCCTAGTTCGACCTAGGGTGTCATAGCTTTGTCTTATTAGTTTGCATTTGTTAAATCAGTTCCATTCTGTGGATTTCTTGTGGAGTGCAAATAAGGTGTTTGATTTAGAACTGTCCTATGCGTTACGATTTGCGCTTTTATTTTCCTCGGTGGTTTTAGGTTTTCAGTTCTCCTCCTCCTCAGATCGCTTTCAGTTTGACTTTTGAAGCATCTATTTTAGAATTACATGAACAACTTGAGGTTTTTCTTTATTCTACTTGTTTTCCTATGTGTGCTTCTTAGTTTATGGGGGTAAGAATATGGAATGCCATTTGTGGGATGTGAAACATTTTTTTTTCTTTTCTAAATGACTCGCATGAAAGAGAGAAGACAGAGCGACATGTAAATTCATATTGAAATTGCGAAGAAATTCTCAGACACAAGTATCCCCGTAATACTATCTAAGGTAATATAGAGAAACTTGGTTTTAAAAAGTTGTACTTTTACCTATAATAGACTACTTACGCAAACAAAGGCTGCGTAATGGTTAACTGAACCACAAACGAAAGTTACATAAATATGGACCCAAGATATTGAAAAGCAGTCTTCTGCATAAATTTAGTTCAATATTAGCAAAACTTCAGCACTTGCTTTTATCCTTCCTAACTTCATCTGAACAGTGATCTAAAAGATGTATCAGCCCCTGTTAAAAAATTGAAAGGGCAGTATCATTGTCCAGTATTTATTCTATAGTACATATGCTGACCTTAGTCATTGATGGCCTTGTCCATAGAAAGCTTGACTCTTGGTGATGCCTAGTAAAATAAGAGTGAAAAATCCTATCAATGTGTTGTACTTTTTTATTTCACTCTTTTTCTAAAATAAAAAGGTGATTTTTTCGCATTCTTTATATTAAGATGCCAAAATTTAAAATTATGAACTGATTAAATCTTCTTGTGATGTAATTTATGTTTATATTTAAAGAAAGGACCATTTTTTCAATTTGAAGAATCAAACATTATTAAAAACCGTAATTAAAAAAAATCTTTTTCTGTTTCCAATTTAGCCTCTCAGATCAGGGTGCTCGATTAGTTTGGGGCATTCCAAAATCTGAACTCATCAGAATTCATAAATGTCCTATTATATAACAAATAATTAAATAAAATTTCCAAGCCATCCGAAGCAAAACCTAACAACAAGCCATCCCTCCTTTTCTCAATTGTATCTACTGTAACAGTAACGGAACAATTCGAGCGAAATAGAGTGAGAGAGATGAAAGGAGGAATTGGGAAGAGAGGAGGGGGAGAGTACGGGAGAGGCAGGAGAAGAGAGATGAAAGGAGGAAGTGGGAAGAGAGGCGGGGGAGATTATGGGAGAGGCGGGAGAGACGACGACGGGGACGAAGATAGGATGATGCCTCAGTTTGCTCAGATCCCCACCAATTCCGGTCACAAGCTCCGTGCTTGCCTTCGCTGTCGTCTCGTCAAGACGTCTGCTCAGGTTTCCTTCTCTTTATCCTTTTCCTAGTTCGATCTAGGGTTTCATAGCCTTGGTATTAGTTACATTTGTTATAAGTTTCTTAAATTAGTTCCATTCCGTGGATTTCATGTAGAGTGTAAATTAGGTGTTTGATTTAGGACTGCCCTCTCTGTTATGGATCTGCAGTTTTATTTTCCTCGGTGGTTTTAGGTTTTCAGTTCTCCTCAGATGATTTTCAGTTTCGACTCCTCTTTTGTAGAATTACACCCACAACCTGAGATTTTTCTTTAGTTTACTTGTTTCCTTATGTATGCTTCTTAGTTTTTGGGGAAGAATAGGGAATGTCATTTGTGGGATGCGAAGCATTTTTGTAAATGACTCCGATGAAGAGAGAACCAGAGTGACATGTAAATTCATATTGAAATTGAGAAGTAATTCTCATACACAAGTATCCCTGTAACTCTATCTAAGGTAATATAGAGAAGCTTGGCTCAGAACGAAATTGTGCCTGTAATAGCCTACTTACACAAACAAAGGCTGCATAATGGTTAATCGAACCACAAACAAAAGAATTACACAACTCTGGAGCCAAGATGTTGAAAAACATCTTCTGTATAAATCTAGTTGATGGTTAGCAAAATCTGAACACTTGCTTTTATCCTTCATAACTTCATCTGAGCATTGAACTAAATGATGTATCAGCCCCTGTAAAAATTGGAAGGGCACAGTATTATTGTCCAGTATACTATTCTATAGTACATGTGCTACCTCAGTCATTGATGGCCTTACTCCGTAGCAGGCTCGACTGTTGGTCGTGTTCTTAAGATGGGTAATGCCTAAAAGGTGATTTTTCTAAAACAAAAGGTGTAATTGTTTGTTTTGATATTTTTTTTCTAAAACAAATTTAGTTGATGGTTAATCTTTTTTCTAAAGGTGTAATTGTTTGTTTTGATCTTTTTTCTAAAACAACAGGTGATTTTTTTTTCATTCGTTCTTTTGATTAAGATGCCAAGAATTTAAATTGTCGAACTGATAAAAATGTTCTTGTGAGCCATATCTTTTATTTTTATATTTACATTTAAAGAATGAACCGTTGGTTTTCTATTTGAAGAATCCAACATGATTAAAAGCGTTGTAAAAAAAAACCATTTCCTTTTGGAAAATGTTCTGGAGATACCGAATTTGATACGCAATTAATACCGAATGGACGTTTCCATTCAATGGACACCTCCAGTAATTTTTTTCACCTTGACAACTAGACAGTTCCATTTTCTTTCCTATTTGAAAATGTTTCATCGCGTCATTGTTCCGATTGATTCATGATTTTGATCTCTTCTTCTCTGGAAAACATGTTATATTTGTTATGTATGTTATTTCTGCTGTTATGCATGTTATTTTTGTTGTTATGCATGTTAATTGAAAACGTCAGCATACAAATATGGTTTTCAGGCATGTTATTCTAGTTGTCATGCATGTTAGTTGATTTACTATGCATACTTATTTCGTTATGTATGTTAATTGAAAACGCTAGCATACAAAATATAATTGTCAAGCATGTTATTCTAGCTGTCATACAAGTTGATTGATTTTACTATACATACTTAATTTGGTTATGCATGTTAATTGAAAACGCCAGCATACAAAATATGGTTTTCAGGCATGTTATTATAGTTGTCATGCATTTAGTTGATTTACTATGCATACTTATTTGGTTATGCATGTTAATTGAAAACGCCAACATACAAAATATTGTTGCTAGACATGTTATTCTAGTTGTCATGCATGTTGATTGATTTTTACTATGCATACTTAATTTGGTTATGCATGTTAATTGAAAACGCCAGCATACAAAATATGGTTGTCAGGCATGTTATTCTAGTTGTCATGCATGTTGATTGATTTTACTATGCATACTTAATTTGGTTATGCATGTTAATTGAAAACGTCAGCATACAAAATATGATTGTTAGGCATATTATTCTAGTTGTCATGCATGTTGATTGATTTTACTATGCATACTTATTTTTTGTTATAAGTTGTTATGCATGCTATTATAGTGTCGTACATGTTATTCTAGTTGTTATGTTTATTATTTGATTTATTATGCATACTTACTTATTCTAGTTGTTATGCATGTTAAACTTCATTTTTCTATTGTTATGCTTGTTGGTTAATTTACTATGCATACTTATTTGATTGTTATGCATGATATTATAGTTGTTATAGTAGTTTTTGTGATGTAATGTAGCTTAAACTTAATTTTCTGTTGTTATTCATGTTAATTGAAAACACATGCATACTTATTTAGTTGCTGTTATGCATGTTATTTTTGTTGTTATGTGTGTTATATTTGTTATTATGCAAGTTATTTTTGGTGTTATGGATGTTATTCTAGTTTTTGTGCAGCTTAAATTTAATTTTGTTTTTTTGCATGTTAGTCAATTTAATATGCATGCTTGCTGTAATAACATGCATAACAACTGGGAAAAAATTAATATGCATAACAACTGGAAAAATAAATTAATATGCATTATAAATAAATTAATATGCATTACAAATTCACATATATACGAAATGAAAATCTATCATTTATTAACATGCATTACAGATCGTAACTCAAAACAATTAACATGTTTTACAAATTATAAATAAATTAACATGCATTACAAATAAATTAATATGCATTACAAATTCGCATATATACCAAATGAAAATCTATCATATATTAACATGCATTAAAAAGTGTAACTCAAAACAATTAACATACATTATAAATTATAAATAAATTAATATACATCATAAATAAATTAATATGCATTACAAATTAACTGGAGAGAACAGTTTGTAAAAAATGGAGAGGATTTTAGGACGAAATGGATGAGCGTATCAATTGCGTATCAAATTGTGTATCACTGTATTAGCTCCCTTTCCTTTTTCCAGAGCCTCTCAAATCAGACTGCTTGTTTAGTTTGAGACATTCCAAAATCTGAGCTCATCAGAATTAATAAATGTCCTATTATATAACAAATAATTAGATAAATTTCCATAATACTATATTGATTTGAATGCTTATCCCAAGTTAATCAGGTTATACACACAAAAATTGGGAAAAAAATCACTGCAAGATATTAGTACTGAAGAATGATTTAACCTCCAGAATCAGCTAGACGAGGCAAAAAGAAGAAAATTAAACAGAACAATGGAACGAATCCTGGGAGCAGTTATAGTTTGTACTCTGCCATGATTAACACAGAATTCAAGGACCTGGGCCATAGCCATGGTTGGCGAGTATGCATACACCCGGTTGCTGTCTAAGAGAGATGCCTCTATTATGCTTTCTTTTTGAGAAGGGAAGGATATCAGAGAGATGCCACTATTTCCTCTATTATGAACTTTGTTAGAGAGAGAAGGCAACAAAGAGGCAGAGTGGGGAGTGAGAGAGAGCTTTGGGAACATACAACCTCAAGAAACAGTGCTATCTAAGACAGCTTATTAGCCAAATAATTAATGTTACTAGATTGCATTTTTTATTTACTTTTTTCTTCTTCTTCTTTTTGCCTCATCACTTATTATATCTTGTTTATTTTATGAAACTGCAGTTCCGAGAATCGGGATGTGAGAATTGTCCATTTTTGGAGATGGACAAGGAGCATGACAATGTTGCTAATTGTACCACCCCCAATTTCACTGGGTCTGTTTAGGACTCTGAACTTTTTTTAAGTTGATTTGTACAACAATACAGATAGCGTACAGTCTGAGTCTGTGGTATTGGTCCATATGCTACATTTTGACATGCTTAGGTGATAAACACGACAAATATTTCCTTATAAATTGGATGATAAGGTGTTTACAACTTGAATAGTGTGGCTGATACAATATAGATGCATTTAATCTTGCTTGAAGCTTATCATCTGTAAAACCTTAACAGTCCTGGTATTGTGAATGATGCCTGCTGTGTTCATGTTCATAATTTGACTACTCTTTAGTCACTTTGATTGAACGTATCTTTCTTTTTTTGTGTGTGAAGGATAATATCAGTGACAGATCCAAGCAAGAGTTGGGCTGCTCGTTGGCTAAGGATCGGTAGTTCTCTCTGTCCTTTTTTTTCTAAATTAAAATTGATTGGAAATTCTTTTTTATGGACTTCAAGATTCTAATCACAAGAAAACTGGTGGTTTTGCAAAATTCTTTTAGAGTGAAAACAATATTGCGGTAGACTTGGATTAGGAATGGTAATTATCATAAGGTGTATGAATTACTAGAATGAGATTTTGGTACATTCAGTTAACTTCCTGATACATATACTCCTTCTCCCTCCCTCCCTCCCTATTCTTTCTTTTCTTTCTCCTTCTGATAAAACAGAGTCTAAACTGAATAAAATGTAGACTTGCTTCTTTGGGGAAAGTCTTGACTCTTAGTTCAAATAAGAGTTATTGAAGTGGCTTAATTGAATTTTGAGAAAAATCTTGATTTTGTGTCCCCTCTAGTGTATACCGACATACTTGTATAGCACGCCATGCTTTATAGTGCTGCAGTTGCAATACTGGATGAAAGGATATAACCTTTTTATAACTCCTGTTCAGGGAGGTTTATTCCTGGATGTTACACCCTTACTGTTTCTGAAGAACTTCCTGAGGAGTATCAGGTACATTTACACTTCTTTAGTATCAGGTTGGTTTCAATGTGCTAACAATCTACATGACATTCTTATAAATCAACTGTTGCGAAGTTATGTCTAGCAAGGAATGTATTGTTTGAACATAACTGAATTACTTGGCAACAGTTGAGTTGGTTTTTAAATGCATTATGCCAGAATTGTATTGAGTTGAAGTTAAGAGGCCGAAAATCAACCTTACAGTTATAATTGGATGATTTTCCATTCTAATTGTTTTCTTTTTCCCAATTTCAGACAGTTTGTGCTGACAACAACGTACAGTATGTTCCCCCTAAGCGGACATGAGCAGCCTACTCTATGGCTATAGTTCCAGGATTTAGAGTTTTATTTTACTGTGCTGTGTTTGCATGTATGTGTATGTTCCAGTTGGTCTAATCTAGTAATGGTGATATTTAAATCTTCAGTACTTAAAAATAAGTTATAGTTAATGTGCATACTTGTTTAGGGAAACAAGTCGCTTCTGGATAATAGTTTGCTCCTTTAACTGCCTACTTTTTACTGCAAGTGTAAACAGGGGCAATTTGTGGGAGGAGGATTTGGAATTGCCTCTGCACCGGGGTCCGGGAAGTTTGTATGTAGTCTGTTGATTTTTGAAGATTCACGCTTGGTCCGACTCCATCCCACAACCCATCCAAACCCAGAAAAGAAAGTAATCCATGCGTTGATATGTGCAATAATAGTATTCCGGCTTCTTAATGGCAAATTTCGACTCTGCCATTGAGTGCGAAAGCAAAACTAAAATTATATGGGCAGATGAGTTACATCAACTATTAACTATGATAAATGATAAAAGTAAAGAAACTAGAAAGATACTCTTTCGGTCCCACTTGCAGACTCTGCATCTATCTTCTCCCATTCACTCTTCTTTACCCGTTTGCCTATCATTTAAATTGGTATTAAGGTCTTACAGATGATCCAACTCTCACTTCTTTTCCCTTCTCTTCAATTTGAATCATGCCTCTAACTGTCGATCCACATCAACCCGAGTTGTTGATACTGCCATCTCCAGTACAGGGTCATGATAATACATTTTCCTCATGAAAAGCTTGTCCTCAAGCTTTGGATTAGAAAACTGATAATGGACTCGGACTCGGCCCCTTACTTATCCATGTAAAGGTGGGTACTGGCTTCACTAAAAGAACCTCACCAGGTGTCCTTGTAGCATAGTACTAGCACTGTGACAGTCTCGCTTTACTTTTGCAAGCCCTTCCCAACTCCACACTATAATGGATTTAATTTTCAATTTATTCCTAGAGCCAAGTAAGGATAACTTCTCTGGTCCCAATTTCTCTGCCTAACTTCTTCTTGAGTTGTGATGTGTTTTTATCATGCTAATAAAAAATTCTAGATTATACTTAATTCGATCGCAAGCACACGATCTAGTCGGGTAGTATTTGGAGTGTCGAATTCACAGGAACAACTTTGTTTATTAATTCTAAAACAATTCACTAGTCTAAGAGGTTCATCTTTGGTTTGTTTTGAGTGTTAAAGTGATCAAATTAACTCTAAACAATGATGAAAATTTTGAATCAAATTCAGATTAAGCAGTCTAGGTCTTAAGATTTCAACTTTTCACTCATTTATTCGCTTACTCGCATAATTATGCAATTATGATGTAATGAAGGTCAATGTTACAAAGATCGGTACGAAAGCAATTTCTTATTTCGACCATCTTGTCTAAATCATTTCTAATATCACTTTTCAACAACAAATCAAAACGATTCAGACTAATCAAACTCCGCTATATTAATTCTGCGCTAAACATCTAACGTCTTCCATCGGTACTTAGAAAGCTATAAAACACAACTTTTACTTTCGTTATTCAGTGTTGACCTAGACTATTTCTTCAGTTCTAAAACATAAACTACAATCTTGCAATTAATAGTTTAAACCTTTTAGATGTAGAAAATAAAATCAAGAAATAATTCGTAGACATCATAAGCAAATCGATCAAACCGAGTAAGAACAAATAATTAAGTTCAAATCTACATCCTAAATACCTATATGAGTTCTACTCATCATGGTAAAAAAATAGAAAGAAATACAAGATAAATCGATGCAAAACATAATTAAATAGAGTTAAATGATGATTAGAAAAATCAAAACGAATCTCTTCTCATGGTTTCCTTCTCTGCCTTCTTCTCTTTCTTTAGATTTTTTTCTTCGCTCTTTGAATTCTCTCAAAAATGTCTTCAAATGAAGTCTCTCAATCTTGGAGGGATCTGTAGTCCTTTTTAAATCATTTCCAAATTCAAATTCAAATTCAAAATCCATCTCCAAAGGATGTCAATTTCATGCATTTTTTGCTAAGTTCCAGCAGCAAAACATGAGGATTGTAGTACGAATGAGCCTTCTTGCGGTCCGCAATGGCGCTGCAACATACACAATGCAGAAAAGAGGAAATTTTGGCCAAGTATAATGGTCTCTCACTCTCTTGTGCAATGTGATTGTAGCCTGCAGGGCAGAGATTGCGGCTTGCAATGTTGGCAATCCCTCTTGTGCAATGCTGCGACTGAAAATGGCTAAGTATCCTTCTCTTCACTGCACTGACCTTGCGGCCTGCAGTCAAATCCTTATGGTAAGCAATCTAGTTTCCTGATGCGCAATTGTTCGTATTTTTGTCATAACTTATTCATTCGAACTCCGATTTTGATGATTCAAAGTGCTTGCAAATCTAAGAATAAGCTCTATAGATTTGGCACAAGACCTTTGACATTCCATTCTTGATTTCTACACGTAAATTGCACCAAAATAGGGAAGTATCTCAAACTCATACAAAATAAATGCAAATAAAATAAAACTACAAATTTTGATTGAGTTACGCAAAAAAATCCTAAGTTTTGTATATATGATTTGCACTTATCAAATTATCCCAAGCTTAGTCTTTGCTTGAACTCAAGCAAATCTAAACTCACGAGAATCGAGTCGGATCTTGAGAACTAATCAAACTCATCTAAGCATTTATTCAAATCAGTAAAATGGGCGAACTTGTGACTCAATGAAAATGAAAGACAATTGGTTGCAATTTGGTCCTAAACACGATGATTCAATTTCTAAATTTGATTGGAATATTTCTCAGTAGTCTTCTTCACCTAACAGACATGATTTTCTTAAGGAAGAATTTGAAAAACAAACAATAAAAACAAAAGTCTAACCTATATGACATGAGAAATTATCGACAAGTTGTGCATATCTCTATCAATTCTTTTGGAAAATCATTTGAAAATATTAAACTATCTCTTTTCACACCACATTCGACCTAATTAAAGTCCACCCCAAGACTTCGCTTTCTACTTTACACTTTACCTTATGATGTTTTAAAAATTCTAGAATTACCAAAAAAAAATGTAAAATCTTGAACCTCGCATAGGGAGAAAATTATCACTTGAAAAACACGCTCTTGAGGCTTCCTCTTGGCATATTTGGTACATCCGTCCGTGGACAATTGTCCTAGCACTTTTGAGGCTTAAAATCACTTATTATTTTGCAAGTGTGTCGGGTATATAATTAATGAGCGGGGACCTAAGTACACACACACACACATATATATAGAGTGAGGCTATGGTGTTCCACAAAGCACGTGCTTTGCAATTGTGAACCATTGGATCTTCGAATATCATGTTGGCACGAATCACAAAACGTGATCTAATGGTCCACAATTGCAAAGCACGCGCTTTGCAGAACACCATAGCCTCACTATATATATATATATTATTTTATTTATTATTTTATTATTATTATTAGCATTTTTAATTCCTTGTTCCAATATAGGTCAAGGTAGAATCCGCTAACTAAAACACACTCATTCTTCAATTAGTCACCTTAATTTTTATTTGGGTTTCTAAATTTTTTAAAACAACATAAGTAATGCAACCTTCTATTTCCTTAGTGTGGGTACTCATTTTTTTTTCCGTTATGGGTTATTGAAAATAGTTAATAAATTTCAAATGATTTTGCAAATAAAAATAAATAGAATTATGCTCAACTTGTCATCAGATTTCAACAAAATTTTGTAACTAAAAGCGAAGGAAGGAAAAGAAAATTGCTTCTAAATAAACATGCAACTAAGTTTAAAATGCAAGAAAATGAAATGTTATTTTCGTCTGATGTCTAAACAAAGAAAAGTAAATAGAGGGATTATGGAAGGAACTCACAAAGTGAAGGGATGATGATTTGTGTTTCCTCCCATCAAGTGCACAGTTTATCGTCGCGAGCTCGACCATCCTTTTTGCTTTGGTCCGTTTTTGCTTCCGGTGAGAGAAGTGCTTGTTGGGTTACGAACAGTTCAAAACCCGTCAATTGGCCTAAGCAGCGAAAAGATCGTAAAACAAAAATTTTACGTCTGACTTAAGCCGAGGATTAAGCAGGGTATGTCGGATAAACCACAGAGGGTGTCCACCTCCCGTTTATCCCTAACATCAAAACCCTGCTTAATCCCTAAACAGATCTACTCCTTAACTGAATTCTAAAACTTTAATCTACTTACAAATTAAATAGATTAATATAACATTAATACCTTGATCCAAATTCGAATTGGACCGCAGAAGACTCGAAAGGACGATCGGAGTATCAGACGTCTGATACCTCTGCCAGATGTCCACCAGGACGACCAGAGACCGGCTTACTTCTTCTGCCAGAAATACCGAAAGCCGCGATATCCCGCAAAAACACTATTCACCGAGATACGGACTAAATAAAATATCTTCGTGAATCGCGGTTCTCCAAAATATGGAATACAGCTCTAACACAAAAATACTATTTTTCGAATTCCGTAAACAACCGTATACGAGAAAGAGAGAAAGTATATTTATCGATACGAATTCGAGGTAACGAGTCCGAGTCGATTTTGGTGCATCTTTCTCTCTCCCCCTACCCCTCTATTTATAGGAAAATGAGGAGGTTACATTTTTACAAATAAACCCTTGGAAAAAGTGAATTTCCAAAAATACCCTTAAGGATAAGCATGATGACATGAATTTTTTTTTTATTAAAAAAAATTCCTTTATCCAACATGCCGAAAAAAATATTATTATTTTTTATTTATTTATTTATTTTTAATTACGATTTTAATTAATTTTTAATTAAGGTTTTAATTTGATAATGACTTTCATCCCAAATTCAAAACCATAATCTATAATTAAAATCTAAATTAAATATATATAAATATACATAAACATATAATTGTTCTCAATAATTATATTTCTCAGGGTTTGGTATTTGTTTGGTTGCGGTATGATTTTATACAACGTATTGTATACGTCTATAAATTCAACCGTTGTTTTTGCTTGTCATCTTATATGACATATATAATTTAATCATATCATATATAATTAATTATAACCATCTTAATATTAATTATAACTATTTATAATTAATCATTAAGATTCTCTGATTTAGCTCCTATATGGTGTGACCTAATAGAATCTGTGTTATGTTGGTAAATAGAATTAAAACCATTTTAATTTCTATAATCATAGGAGGCATCTGACATATGCGCTATGACCATCCAATTACACAGACGATGTTGTACTTATGCAATATCACGATCCACTAAACATTTTAGTATTAAATTAGTTTCAAGGTAGGTGTGTCATCCTTGCAAACTTAATCTTTTCTCGAACTTGAGCAAACTTATCAAATATAATTACTCTTCTAATTATACCGCATGCAGATAATCTTACTCTATCAAGGGGCCCAACAATACTGCAACTCGTATCAAGATACGAGGGACAATAGTACTTTCAGTAAACCATCACTACCTCAACTAAGCTATGTATACCGAAAAGCTACCGTTATGACTGCGTTTTACCGACAGCATTAGATAACAATCACACATACACATCTCTTAGTAAGAAAGATGAATACCACATACTTTAGAATTTAACACTGAATGAAAACATTAATGACACGTACACAATTCCATTTAATGTTTCATTCGAGGTCTGTCAAATACAATGTCCTTCTAACATGTATTCATGTGATTAAAATGACATCTCATGTCTATGTTATGTAAAACTTAACCATCTTTTAATCCACATTATAATCTTGTAACGGTAAATTAGTGTCCCTGCTAATTACCTTGGTTAGATACTTTTAAGAGTATATATCATATGTATTATGAAGTTTCACAATTCCAGTTATTGACTCAAGTCAGATAAAGGAATGATTCATAAATTCAATAATACTCAAGGTAACAAAATGACAATTTATTAATCACTCAATTCATGAACAAAGCTTTATGATAATTTATCGTATTATTGACTTCTAGATTATTACAAACTAACAGTGCTCATCTTCCCTCCAACTGGCTCTCCTAGATCTTTGAGTGTGCGTCGTTGCTCATCCGCCTCGAATGAACCCATGCACTCACTCTGTTTGTTCAACATGGTCATTGCAAACTCGGCTTCACATCCATCCAACAAATTCACTGCTGCAAGTTGTCTTTCTTCCACTTTTGACTTGCACTCCGGTGAACTCTGTGCATCATCATCCTTGTTCTTTTTCCTCGTCACGTTGATTGCATCAATCCTACAAATTGTTGGATTAAACTAATCTCTTGTTTGACAATTTGCAAAACAAATCAGTACTAACCTTGCACAATTGAGTTTTGGTGAGTTCCAGGTTTAGACATATACATACTCATGATGCAAAGGCTCAAACATGCATGTATAGGTCAAGACATACTCAAAGATATCAAGAGCAAGCTATTTGGACATTTCCAGAGCCATGCGTAACCATAATGCATGCTCAACCCATCATGACAGGTGTCCAACCCGTCATAACGAGTTGAAGAGGAGAAGTGCTAAAGAACATAGGAGTTTCCAGAGCCATGCGTTACTGTAACGCATCAATAACCCATTCCAATGGATTCCTCACCCGTTCTAACGGGTTCACAATCTATCACAACGGGTTCCTGCTCAAGAGGGACTAGAAGTCAGTGAATCAAGCAGAGAAGGACAAATATGAAAAGCTGCCAACCTGTTATAACAGGATCTGTAACGAGTTGCATGAATCTGTAACGCAAGGACAATATGTCAAGACTACAAGACTTTAAGAAGTGTTCGGCTTATATATACATTGGGGGTACGAACCAGAAGACATCAACAAAACCTTCCCCAAGCTTTCAAGCATACATTTGAGCAATAGAAAGAGCACTAAAGCCTTCTCCTACAGCTGCCTAACCTGAGAAACTTAGAATATCTACAATCATTTAATTGTCAATCCGAAAACACTTATTCTTGCTAGCTTTGTTAGCCTTTTTGTGCACGACATTTGCGTTGTGAAGTAGTGCATCAATGTCCTTGATTGTTTAGTCAATCAGACATTTTACCTTGTAGAGTGGTGTAATATCTTGCATAAGTTTAGAAATATAAGATTGGTTTGCTTATTGAGAAGAAACCAAAGATAGATTTCACAATTGTAAAAACACTTATTATTTAGTGAAATCGGTCCCAGAAAGAAGTTTTGGTTTTGGGAGTCCCGTGAATGTAGGCCTAATTTGTTTGTAAGCCGAATCACATTATATCGTGTGTTCTCTTAATCTCTCTTTCTTTTTGCTATTTACTTTCTCTCTCTTTACTATACTTGCACTTTGTTATCTTGATTTGCTCAATTGCTCTTATTACTTGCTTGTGAAATTCAAGCTAAGTGATTAAGATCTAAAAGTTTGAATTATTATTGTTAAAAATATTTCCGCACTAACACTTAATCTTAGGACTCCAATCTAACAATTAGTATCAGAGCGCACAGGTTCATACATAGCTAATTTGACCAACTTGAGTCTTGACTCTGTTGTACTTGAGAGCGTTACATAACTCTTCGAATATGGCAAGGTGCTGAGTTGCATCTTTGTGTGCCAAACTAAAGAATGGACTCCTTTGTAGCATGTTGATCCATGTCGGTGGGAGTTGGAAATCGTTGTTGGCAATTAGAGGAGGTGTGTATCACGTGTTGGTTTTTGTGGCTTGAGGGGTTGTGCAGTCCCACAATGGTCAATTCATGTTAATGGTTGTTGTTGTTGGCTCGTCTACTATGTATGTGTGTTGAGACATTGATGCACAAGCATGTGTCAACCGTGTTGTTGCTCTAATCTTCGTCCTTGCCAGAATTTGACCTGCAAAGAAAGAAAACCAGCGAGTAAAAAGAACCAAAACAAAAGAAAAATAAAAACAAAAAAGTGTTAAATCCTAATTACTAAGTTTTAAAACCAGTAAATACCGTTGTTTTCGGCAACTGCGCCAAAAAAGTTTGATGTGTTTTTATCATGCTAATAAAATACTTTAGATTATACCTAATTTGGTCACAAGCTCACGATCTAGTCGAGTAGTACTTGGGGTGTCGAATCCACATGGATAACTTTGTTTACTAATCCTAAAATAGTTCACTAGTTTAAGCGGTTCAGATTTGGTTTGTTTTGAGTGTTTAAGTGATCAAATTAACTCTAAACACTGATGGAAATTTTGGATCAAATTCATATTAAGCAGTGTAGGTCTTATGATTTCAACTTTTCACTCATTTATTCGCTTACTCACGTAATTATGCAGTTATGATGTAATGAAGGTCATGTTACAAAGGTCGGTACCAAAAGCAATTTCTTATTTGGATGCCTTGTCTAAATCATTTCTAATGTCACTTTTCAACAACAAATCAAAATGATTCAGATTAATCAAACTCGATATTAATTCTACACTAGACATCTATCGTCTCCCATCGGTACTTGGAAAAATATAAAATGCATATCTAATGAACCTCTAGATTGCAATCTTTACTTTCGTTATTCATTATTAGCCTAGACTATTTCTTCAATTCTAAAGCATAAACTACATTCTTGCAATTAATAATTTAAACCTTTTAGATGTAGAAAATAAAATCAAGAATAATTCATAGACATCATAAGCAAATCGATCAAACCGAGTAAGAACAGATAATTAAGTTCAAGTCTACATCCTAAAAATCTAGATGAGTTATACTCATCATGGCAGGAAAAGAGAAAGAAATACAAGATAAATCAATGCAAAACATAATTAAATAGAGATAAAGGATGATTAGAAAAACCGGAACGAATCTCTTCTCCTAATTTCCTTCTCCGCCTTCTTCTCTTTCTCCAGATTTTTTTCTTCTTCTCCCTAGACTTCTCTCTCTCTCTCTGAATGCTCTCAAAAAATGTCTTAAAATGAAGCTTCTCCATCTGGGAGGGATTTGTAGTCCTTTTTGAACTCATTCCTCAAATTCAAATTCAAAATCCAGCCCAAAGGATGCCAATTCTCGTGTATTTCTTACTAAGTTCCAGCAGCAAAACATGAGGATTGCGGTCCGCAATGGGGCTGCAACATAAACATTGCAGAAAAGGGGAAATTTTAGCTAAGTATAATGGTCTCTCACTCTCTTGTGCAGTGTGATTGCTGCCCGCAGGGTAGAGATTGCAGCTCGCAATGTGGGCAATCCCCCTTGTGAAATGTTGCGGCTGAAAATGGCTAAGTACCCTCCTCTTCACTGCACCGATCTTGCGGTCCGCAATCCAATTTTATGATGTGCAACTGTTCTTATTTTTGTCATAACGTATTCAATCGAACTCCTATTTTGATGATTCGAAATGTGTTGTGAAGTTAAGGACAATCTCTACAGATTTGTCACAAGACCTTTGACATTGCATTCTTGATTCCTACACGTAAATTGCACAAAAGTAGAGAAGTATCTCAAACTCGTACAAAACAAATACAAATAAAACTAAAACAACAAATTTTGATTGAATTTCTCAAAGAAAATCCTAAATTATATATATATGATTTGCATTTATCAAGTTGAGATACAACAAACACAAGGTGTAATATGGACCTTGTTGGTAAATTCAATCGGTAGGCTACTATTCATCCTTTCTCCAAAATTTTAAAAGAACTATCATAGTCTGGTATGAACTTCTCACATCTCCCTTGTTGTTGTATGAAAAACTTGATAATGAGTTTATACCTCTTGGCAGTAAGCACCCTCAAATCATTTTCAAATATGCCATTCTCAATTAGTCTCTTTTGTATTATTGAAACCAGTTCAATCTTAATTTACTCTCAGAATCTGTTACTGCCTTCTCAATTGAACTAAAACTCCATTTCTTTTCAAGCAACCCCTTACTCTTAATTGCTTCATTTTTCTGAATTAATTCTCCTTCAGTTGTCAACACTTTATGAGGCAACATTGTTGGCACAGTCATAATGTGAGTTGCTGACCATGCCTTCCACCTCAGCTAAGAATTATGGTCAAGGCTTTCAAGAGTAAATTGTTCACTCAATAATTCACTTGCCTTCCAATGTGTATCATCATCTCCTGCCACTATTTATGCGATTCTTTGAAATTGTGAATTACATGGTGCAACATGGACCTTGTGGTCAATTTCAAATTGCACATAACTGATTCAAATTTCTCCAGAAATGTAGAGGATCTAGAATATCTAAATTTAAACCTTTCACAAGATCCTTCCTTCTGCAATGAGGCAAGAGTTGGTTTCAATTGGGCCTTGAGGAGTTTTAATGCCTTTGATCCTCATTCAACTAGAGGAAACAACCTAACCCACAAACTTGATTGTTGAAACAGCATGCTCTTGAGTTCAATTTCTACCCATGGAGTCAATCTTTGTGTTGCATTTTCAGTTGGAAAATGATAAGGGGTACTATAGTCAAATTTCACTCTCATCACTATTTTGTGGTCTATATACCACCTTGATGGTAAATTAGGAGGTGATTCAATTACATCTTGAAATGACACCAAGATGGCATTCAATTCAATTACATGAGAGTATCCCTTCACTTCCCTCCTACTGTACCGCCATAGTTGTGCCAGCAAAAACTCACTCTTAGGACTTAATTCCTTAAGACTCAACCTTTTGCGATATATCCTTAGAATTACGACATGCCACTTGATAGAAAACATTTTCAAGTCATTGCTGAATTTTTGCCCTTTGATGGAAATGTGCAAAAAAAATAAAAAAATTGAATCAGTAATCAATCTAATTCTCCTAGCTATCAGTATCGTCTTAGGCATTGTATCCACACTTTCATTGTGATCACTTGAAGTACTAAAGAATGATCAGTAAAAAATTGGAGTATAAGAATATGTTGATAGAACTTGATTAATCCAAGATCTTCTAGAGAACTTTTAATCTGAAAAATTAAATTACCTCGGTCTATAGCTATGATCTTTCAGAAAGACACAACCACCGTTGATCACCGGAAGCTTTTAGTTTCCGAGTAATTCCTCTCAAGTCCGATGGAGAGAGCGAGAGAGGCGGCAACGACAATGTCTGGACACAACCAAATACCCGCAATTGCAAGTTCTGAACTGAATTGACCTTAGTACTTTTACACTATTTTCTCTCAAAATTGTCTTTTTAACTTTCTGTGTATAAATAATATTGATGAGAGAGAGACTAATCAGACATAGCATGACCCTTGATGATTTTATTCAGATGGTGCATCTGTACAGATCAAACGGCGCGTCTGTACAAATCACCGAATTAATGGTGCACAGGTACATTGAATTCACATGAATTTGAATTATGATGAATGGATACACTTTGAATTAATTCATGCGCCTGACACTGATCTCTTCTCTACATTATTTGATAATTAATTAATTAATTTAATTAATTTAATTAATTAATTAATCATCTCCTTAATGAACATAAAAAATCATTTTCTTATTGAATCATTAACGGATCTAAAATCACAACTTGCAAACTATCGAGATATTTCGTTGCGCAGAATATTGTCATATTAAATTGTGTTTTCCGGAAACCAATAGCATAATTGTATTATTCGTATAACTTTATATAATTTAGACCATCACTAAATCATAAAGTTATTAATACACATTCTACACATTAAAGACCCCACTTCTCATGACACATATTAAACCCGTAAATAATACTTAATTTGATCACTTCGTAACGAGTCTAATGTTATAATTGACAGTCCATTACTCAATATATATTTATATCACATATAAATTCATATATTATTGTAATTAATTAAATTAATTCCAACATCTGTCACACTTCATCTGGAACCGTATGCAAAATGTTACTAAGAGGTACAGCTCTATTATCCACTGGCTCCTTTCTATCTTCTAGAGTAAGCAAAATTTGTATTCTCCTTTGGTCTTTTATGGCATTTTCGGAAATATAATTTCACATATTATCCTTCATCAACATTCTAGATTAAATTACCCCCAACTGGTGCATGCTATTAGTTTGACCGAGTGTTATTAGTTCCTTAAGATGTGCTCCAGCGCAATAAATTAGGAGTGGAGCTTACGGAAGAAAACCTAAAGAGCGATGTTCCTCGCTCCAGATGCTTTTGTCAAGGAAGGAAGAAAGTTCACCTAGGTTAGAAGAGAGAAGAAAATATCTATATTCAACATATTCTTGTTCCATCCAATTTGGAGGGTAGACGAGGTTAACATACTGCAATTACTAAACTCGTTCAAAAACTAAGATTTCTTCTCTATCGTACCCTGCTGTGCTGGAGCAAGTAGCCCATTAGCTATGTTCCTTTTTCATTTCCCTCACCTTTCTTCCTTATCGTTCCTTCTCTTCCCTTTCCTTCTGATTTCCCGCGCTGGAGCAGACCCTTAGGGTAAATTTCAATAGTGCAATTCTGCACTTTTCCTGAGAACAACCTATTTAACTATAAGGTAGCCACTCTGAAGGGGAGGGTAGCCACTCTGAAGTTGGAGAGATCTGACTCATAGGAACTGTTTAAGAGGTCTGGTGTCGAATTGGTTAGCACAAGGTGAGATTTAACCTCTTCCTTATTAGCACTTCTTTTAGATGCATCTAAGATAAAAGCCTCAATCCTATTCTCCAAGTGGGGTATCCAAACAGTCGACTCATGAGGATTGAATAGGGAGAGTTGTTCCTTATTGAGATCAAGCTAATTTTTCAACAGGAACATCAGTGTTGTTCACCTCCATTGAAACTTGATCAGTGTACTCTTGAGAAAGAACGGGCTAGATCTGGTTCTTATCAAAATGGATGTGCTTAGTCGTGGTGTTAACCACCATCACAAGTGCTTGAGATTGCAAATCAGCCATGGTGCTAACCCTTACTTCATGTGATTGAGTTGTTAGGAGTCGTGCTTTTGTGATCTCTTCATCGACTCTCTTATCCACCTCACTTCTCGTCTGAACAAGGTTAGCTCGCAATTCATCCATTTGATGTTCCCTCTTTTCATCCAATCGCTGAGCAATAGCAGTTCGCGTCTCAGAGAATCCAGCTCGTAGCTCAGTCAGGAGTTCTTTCTTAACTGATTTGGACAAACAATAAGCCATGATCTGCTGTTACAAGGAAAATGGAATGAAATTGAAGGAAATTGCTAAATGAAAGTAGTAATTGGGATTGAATAGAAATTTTTATTGATACTCAAACTTATTACAAGCAAAGAAAAGCAAAGAAGAATAACATGATAGAACAAGTGTTTTAAGGTTTCGGTAGACTTCAACATAACATCTAAAGCAGACTTATTCGTCTTTATATAAGCATACGAATTACATCAACTATTAACTATGATAAATGGTAAAAGTAAAAAAGTTGAAAATATACTCCTTCTGACGAGTAAGGACTGATTAATTGAGCCTAACAACTAGCTGGGTTCTTCTCCATTTGCTTCAGAACGTCTTCTTCGTTTCCGACTCTTCGATCTCACTTGCAGACTCTGCAGACTGCAGTCTGCACCTAGGCTCCTATCTTCCATTAACTCTTCTTTACATATTAGGCTTGTTATCATTTAAATTAGAATTAAGGTCCAATCCTCTTACAAACGGCCCAATTCTCACTTCTCTTCCCTTCTCTTCCCTTCTCTTCAATTCGACTCATGCCAACGGTCGATAACCTGAGTTGTTAATACTGCCATCTCAATAAGGGCCATGACAGCGTTATTTTGAATAAGACGAAATTGATCGTTCGTAATTGTTATCCACGGAAAATGTGTGAACCAGACAGCTTTTTTATGTTTAATACTTTTTGGTAAAAATTTAAGTAAATCATTTTATGTGCTTTCTAGTTACTCCAATCAATTTGTACCATTCAAATGTATCAAGATTCGCACCATACATTTCAATCAAATGATACGAATTGATTGAAGTACTTAGAAAACATCTAAAATGGTGTACCTAAGTTTTTGTCATACTTTTTACAGCCTAATACTTTATTTCGTTCTACAGCCTAATACTGGATAACAATTAATAAAATAATAGGAATGTTGAGCGTTGTTATGGATAAACAATTTTTCTGCATAAGATTTGGAGCGATCCCGTAACATAATCAACGGATATTTCCTTGGTCATGCAAAATAAATAATTAATGTGAGATAATTTGGGGATTTAAAGTCGGTACATTCTTGCTTCCAAACTTTAAAAACTTGAACTGCTTGTACAATTGTGCTGATACTTGCATATGAACATTGACCAGGATACCTTGCGAGATTAGCATTTTTTAATCAGGGCAAATGGTTCCACAATTAGCTTACCCATTTGTTTTTTTAAATAAAATACAAGATGCCAATGTTCAATGTTCTGATGAGTGATGGCATATGCACAGCTGACCTTCTGGCAGGTGCAGTAAATAAATAAAGTTTCTAGCAACTCACAAAAGAACACAATAGGAAAATCTCCGGCCAGTCTCTTTCGCCACCAAAATTAGGTGAAAACATTTTACAGGAAACAGATTGTGCAAAAATTAGACTGATGATATTGTTTAGACATAGATAATACACTCTCCGCCTTCGATTGAAAAGTAATATAATGTAAAGAAAAATGTTCCGTAAATACCACTATTGATACCAACTATCAATACAATGTTATTATGTACATTATTTTTATACTGAAAAAAATTATTATGCATGTTAACAAAATAATGTGTTCATAATAACTCAACCAAATGTGTATAATAACATGTATATCGATAGTTGATATCAATAGTGGTATCTACGTATTTGCTCCCTAATTTAAAATACTAGAAACAGAAAAGGAAAACAAAATACAATTAATTAACGAGTCTCTTTCATATGAGAAAACCACCAGCATAAAAAGGTAAGCATGCAATGCAACAATATAACCTCTCATTAAGGGGCAAGATTTTTGGATAGCAGAAGCATATGCATGATGATATAACTTTAAAACAACAATGACGTCGCCATCACACATCATCATCAACACCAAAATCATCTCAGCACCAAGCAAAACATTATCCAGCCATATCTGCATCTCAAATCTCACTCGACAAAATCAACTTATATCTGCATCTCACTTGACAAAATCATTCATATCTGCGTCTCACTCGACAAAATCAACTCAGCAACTCTTCAACAGCAACCACTAAAAAGGTCCATGTAATCATTTAAAATAAAGAGTTGTCCAAGCCAGCAATAGAAACAAGTTTCAACACAATTAACAAAGTCTATGTCATAAGGCCAACAAACAAATACAATGCTCTTACTAGATCAAAGTTTCATATGTAAGGTTTAAACCTTTCAAAAGGGAAGCCACAGGTACAGCAACCACCAGTACTAGCTACAATAGTTCCAACAGACCAAGATGAATTCTGGGTCACCAAAGATATGCTCCTGTAAAACCCAAAAAAAAAATTATCAGAAAGCTTATGGAGAAGAGGAAGTTTCTTTTGCAATCTATGAAACTACAATAGATTTCCTTTTTTACAAATGATCAACTAAGGCAACTCCTGATGCTTAAACTCATGGCCTTGACGGGATTATTACAAGTTTTGTAGCAGAAATAAACCCAATAAGAAAAATTCAAATATTCAGTACGGCAGAAGTTTTAGCCTTTTAGATGCCACAAGGGAATTATATAGTGTCTATGCAAGCGGTTATATTTAAAGAACTTCAAGACAACCAAAACAAGAAAGGGAAAAAGAAAGTGGGAGGGTGGGAGGGAGGGAGGGAAAGAACCTCATCAAGGAAAGCTACACTATGGAAGCCATTCAGGGAGACAGGTTACGAGGAGGAGAGCGAGATGCATCACGGGTTGGAGATGGAGAAGCCTTTCGCGGAGGAGACCTACTCCTGCTCCTGCTCCTGCCCCTACTTATACTCCGCCTATCTGGCGATTCACTGGAAAATTAGGAAAAGAAAATATGAAATTTCATTTTCTTTGACAACCGCCTTTCAAGGCTCAAATGCAAAATCCAACTCACCCAAGCAATATGCCCTACACATATCTGATCTCAACATGAAGTATATTTTAATAACAATAGAGATGAACTGGAGCCAGCAAAACCAGGATTCCTGGCCTAAAAAATCATCCAAACATTCTGAACACAACAAATACAACACGAGATAACTGGAACAAAATCAACCTGACATGGGCCAACTAGAAAGACCAAAACCCGACCTCACCCACAGTTTCCAGTGTTCAGTGAAGCCCCAATTAGCCAAGCAGAAAGAATAAAATTAAAACAAATAAAATTGTACCAAAACAAGAAATGATAGGAAAGACAAGATAAAGAGGGAGTACCTATACTTGTTGCGGTGCTTGTAGTCACCAGGAGAACGACTACGGCTACGGCGGCGGTAATCCCTGTCTCTGCCCCGCCCTCTGCTTCTGCTTCTGCTTCTGCTGTGGCTCCATCTCCGCCTCCTGTAATCCCGATCTTTGTCATCCCTGTAATAATCACCAACCACCATAGATAGGTACATTAGTGCACATTCTGCTAAGATTAGTATAGTGTCAACTATCTGTAACATCTCAGTCCATCCCTATAGGCTTTGTTAGATGTTCATACATATCAAAAGGTTTTTAGGGACTACTATGGTAATTTGTATGGTGTTCATATGCAAATTCAATTTTTTTTTTCAATTGAAAATATTCTGAAATGAATGTTATCTCTATAAATGTCATCTCCCGAAATGTTGTCTCCCCAAAGTAATAAGACTAAGACAAATGTCCAAGTCTGTGCAAGTGCACACAGTGGGTGCGTGGATACCCAGTGTGGACACACTTATAGAAACCCATTTTAATATGTCTGTGTGTGTGAGGTGCATGTAACATCAGAAATTAAAAAAGAATTGTCAAACTAGACCACCTAAATTTCTGACCATAGAAGAAGGGATTTGAGTTAGCCAAGCTATACTGTTCAAAGATGCTAAACTCAAAAGGTTTATACCTTCTCCAATTCAATTTGTTAAACATTATTCCACTTCTAAACCGTTATATTAAACTTGAGATTGTTTAGATTAAATGAGATTTAAGCAATAAGGAATCCATAACTATGTTGGTGGCACAAGATTAATTAGATTGTGAATGAGATTCCACCACCAGAAGTTAAAAAATAACGAGTATAACAAATCCATATCTGTGTTGGTGCATTACTCTTCAAGTACTACTACCAATGGTTTTGTTTAGTAGAAAGCATATAGTACAGAATAAAAGAGAAAAAGACTAACCTCCTTCTAGGGCTGCTACTTCTAGATCGTCCCCTTGACTTACCCAGATGTTCAACGATTCTTCCTTTGTGACTATACATAGATGCATCAATAGGAACAAAAAAGAAGTTCAGATAGTTGGAAAGCATTATTGCAAAACCTAAAAACTTCAGATCCAATCAAGAAAACACATGAGCCACCGCAAAAAGCAAGTGCAATACAACAAGAAATCTATAACAAATAAAATTGCTCATCAACTACAATGACATTCCACAAATCATTAAAAGACTTGCAATTACACCTCACTTGTCTCCAGAAGGATGAGAAATGGAGGACAATCAGCATTTTTCATTAGAGTAGAAAGGCAATGTCAGTGAACTACCCGTGCAATAAAGGTACTTCTTATTACAATTCTGGCTGTACTGAGAAGCGAATAATGTTATCTTTTGAAGATAAAACTGCAGTCTTCCAATTTGGCAGTAAAATTTGTAAATAAACTTACATCTTTTCAGCATTGGGACCATATTTTGCAAACTGTACCATCATAGCTCTACCATCAACCATTTTCCCTTTTAAAGAGCAAACAGAAATGATATGGAAACCATTAGAATATAAATTAAACAACCTGAGAGGTACAATAATGTTTACAAGAGTCGCTAAATGACACTTCAAATTCTCAGGTTAAAAAAAAACTTTTGGTATGAGACATATAACTATAGAAGTAAAAGATTTTTGGGAATATGCCAGTTGTGTGCCAGGCTTAAAGTAAAAATTCAGCTGCTCCCTCGAACGACCTTTTTCCCATTTGAGGGAATATTCCCACCAATAGATGTTAGTATCGTACGATATGAGATTCGGATCGCACGATTCAGTACGAGTCAAACAGCGATCAATGCGAACCGTGCATTCGTATCGAGAGGTTAGAGAATCACTGGAATCCTCACGAGTCGGCAGTGCGATAGGCTTATCATATCGTTCGATACGAGCGATTCACTATTGACCAATAAAATGCGATCCGACTGAAATATTCTCCATTGCTTAGCTTTCCAGCGCATCGCTTCGCTTCGCTTCGCCTTCAATTGCTTTCCGCACGAAATAGAGAGAGAAACGAGATAGACAAGGAGAAGTGGCTTTGCCTTCTGTTGCACGATGGTCAAATCTTCACCTTCTTCTTCTTTTGTTGATCAATTGCGATCGCCAATCTTACCCTTCCTTTTGCCCATCACCAGGTACTTATAAATAGCATATATTCTAATTAATCTTGGTAAAGTACAAGAATCAATAAAATAGGTACTCCAAAATTTAGGAGTAACATTATTGCCATTGTACACTGAATTACAACTTAATTGCAATTGAATAATTAAAACGAAAAGGTAACAATGGCAATAATATAGCAAGGTTATCAGGGATTTATTTTGCCTTCTGTACACGGGATTACAACTTAATTGCAACATGAGTACTTCAAAATGCTGTCTCCTAAATTTCCTCATAAGATGAATCTAACCAAAACAAAACCTAGAAATAAGAACTCCATGTTACAATTAAATCTCTGACAACCTTGCTATGTAAAAATAGGTTCTGTGAAATTTTTTTGTACAGTGTTAGTAATTAGTAAACTGTTACAGTGATAGTAATTAGAGTTTATTGATTTAACAAAAGCCATTAAGGTTGATTACAGTGTTAGTAAATATTAATAATTACAGTATTTCATTCTTTCTTCCAACTGTTTATTTTATTTATTTATTTGATGCTATAGACTATAGAGTATAAACAGAAGATGATGGTATTAGTAATAGAATAGAAATTAGATGCTAATAGTAATATAATAGAAATTAGAATAAAATGGTATCGAAATTAGAATAGAACTTTGCAATTAGGTTGGTACCGGAATTAAGTATTTTTTTGTTGATGTTTAAAATTACTAACTAATATTTTATATGATTTGCTATGTTAGTATGTCCATCCATTATTATCAATGTTCAAATAGCGCGCGACTTATTGTTACGCTATAAAAATATGATATAAGGTGTTATTGGAACTTTCTTTTAAAGAGATTTGTTCATAAACTTATATTACTTGATTTCAAGGATAATTTAGCGTATCTTAAACGATTCGATAGGATACACGATACAATACTCAATACTACAATACACGATACATTTTACAATTCAACAACTATGTTCCCACCTAGACCAGAAGAATCTTATTGCCATGATAATTAAGCTCATGCACAACAGCACAATCATATATTGTTTAACCTTCGTAACACAGAAAAAAAATACATATAAAAGTGCCAGTTTTCCTTTAAATTACTATTGGAGTCCAAGGGAATGAAAGGGAACATACAATATGTGTAGGCTTTACAAGGTTTATACATGACTTTTCTCTTTCTGCAGGTACATATGAATGTCACAATTTTTTGGACTCACTGTACATGGAGGAACATAAAATCGTACATTTTATGGTCAGATGTTGGGTTAATTCTTAACAGAATAGGACTACTACAGCTTTAATGAAGTTAAATTCTACATAGTTTCATACCATCAAGCCTGTCGACCGCTTTATGTGCATCTTCAAAGTACTTGTATCTTACAAAGCCGAAGCCCCGTGAATCTCCAGTCCTACATGAAAACAAAATTTTATCAAGCCTCGTGAACTTTAGTTTCATCAAATTTCAGATTGCCCGGCTAAAATGAAAACCAAGTAACCTTCAAAGTTTGGCATCTGCTAGTTATTTCAGAGAAAAATAAAGCTAATTCATAACCTTACTGCACCTCACAACCAATAAACAACGAACTAAACTAAATTTCTGTTGATCAGTATTTAGGAATCGAGGTGAAATATTTTCTTAAAATAGAAGTTTCACCTCCGATCTCTAGGGATGTATATATCAACCACTTCGCCGTACCGATCAAAGAGGGGATAGAGGTCATCAGCGGTGGTTCCTACAACAAGATGAAAAGACATAAGAAACGAACTAAAAATACAAAATCAACGAAAATTGAGACGATTAGCTTGAGTTACAAAGTGCATACGAAAAGTGAGATTCAGCACGAGAAGAGAATAGGAGTCTCTTATCTCCGGTGGACCCGATCGGCCGAAGTGCGACATTTTTCGAGATGAAGAGAAAAGGTAAGGGTTTTTGCGAGCTAGGGTTTGAGGTTCTTGAAAGGGGCTGATTGAGAAAATGGAGGCGTCGGTTTAAGATTTTATTGGGAACAATTTCTGGACATATTGATCGACTGGTCAAGAGTTATCCCATATATGACCTTGAGCAATGTTATATTACGCAAACAACCTTTAAACTAGACATTTTTCTTCATTCAATATCTTTTCTTCAAAGTTTCTACAAAGTTAATGCATAACCTCAAATTTGCGAAAATCCGGATGATATGTCATTCTACTAATGACCAGTAGCATGAGAGCATCTCCATTTCTGAAATTTTTAGAGTTTCTAAATTATTGTCACATCAATTTTAGAAATTTAATTTTTCTTTAATTTCTAAATTCTTCATTTTTAAAACTAAAAAGTTAGAATTTCTAAATTGTAACGTCAGCAAATATTATCAATATTATGAGAGACCGATCAATTTTTAACCAATGATTAAGCTATTTCATAGTTTATAAACTTTAAAATATAATTGCTAAATAAGAAACTCTTGAACAAAATTTCTAAATAAGAAACTCATCTACATCTCTGAAACTCATTTAGAAACTGTCACGTCAGATTAGAAACTCCTAGAGTTTCAGAAATGATGATGCTCTGATACATGACTCACTAAAGTCTAGTATAGAGATAGAAAAAACTGACTAAGTACGAACTCAACGAATTAACCATCATCATTTATGTATACAGCTTCTTGAAGGGTGCCTTGATAAACACGAGGGAGTCTCAAAGTACTCGAATCAGAAAAAAATACTTACCACTCAAGGTAATGACGATCTCGCAGGTAGCCGATTATTGGGAACAGTTATGAACGGTTATCACACGTTCTGTATTTAACAAAACTGCATGCATGACACGATGAAGGGAACATGAACATGGTTTCATGGCCATCTTGGCCGATCCTATTGAAGGTTTGGTTTTGGACACGATGAAAGGAACATGAACATGGTTTCATGGCCATCTTGGCCGTTCCAAGGTTTTGATGCTTAGAAAATAAGAAATAAAATAAAATTTTATTTAATTCAAAACAAATGATATGATTATTGTAAGTGCAAATAAAAATATTAATTTGTCTAATTAACAAGAGAATAATTTTATACCTTAAATTTGAGTTCTAAATCAAATCGAGTAGGATTATCTTGTTTAGCAACTTCTTGTTCAATTTCTCTTTCGACGATAGTTGTGCTTTAGTCCTTCAAATGTTGAGTCTCATTAGATATCCATCGAAATATTAAAGAAACATTTGTATCTCTAAGGCTAATAAGAGATTAACAAGTAGAACCTTAATTCTAGTTTCAAACATTCCAAAATATTCAGAATTTTAATGGAGATTTTTCTCAACACATGAGAGAAGGAGAGAAAGAGAGAAATACACATTTTTCTCAAGAGAATAACTAGCAACCACCAATTTTCTAATCAATGATAGTCATTAAATTTCTTAAATGGAGAGGCTTATATAGGCAAAGATTATGACAACAATTGATAATTAATTTGAACAGAAAATTAATTATTAAGTCTTGTAATCTTCGCCCAAATCTATAAAATTCTCTTTCTCTCTAATTTGGATTGAATTTACATATTAATCATATTAATATACAATTAAACCCACATTCCAATACTTTATATGAGCAGCATATATATTAATAGCTTATATGAATTTATATGCATCCCTCATGTGCCAAAACACATTTAAAATATGTCACACATATTTAAATATTTTTAGGATTATTTTACAACATATTCATGTCATAAAATTGTTCATGTATTAATAACATATAATATGTTCAAATTATTATAACTCCTTATATTTAAAATGGCACATATTATATACATATCAATATGTTTTATTAATACATTATTTTAATCTTTCATATGGTGTGATCATATGAGATCCCATTATTATGGCAATAAAATTAAATATTTTAATTTCGTAATCAGTGATACAACTTGCCATGGTATATTGATTACCCAAATGATGTGGATGAAAAGCACAATGCAAAATCATGATCCATGTAACATTAAAATGTTATTGTGTCAATTCCTTACCACATGATATTCAAATAATTGCAAGGTAGGAATGTGTCATCCTTGCTAATTATTCTTTTTTTATTTTCTAAAGTTTAATTATGATATGATTATCACATAATCATATTGCATGCACATAATACAAACTTTATCAAGGAGCCCGGAGATATCATCATCTATATCATATACAAAGGGCAATGGTATCTCGATGCGCATAGTTCCTTCGCTAATTAAAATGTTAGATTAGATAGATCACAGATTGCAGTAATTGTCTATATAACTCTCTATTACGACGAGCGTTGAACAACACCAACAATTGCATATCTAATGTAGGAAATATAAATATCTCAATCCTAAAATTCATGACAGAAATGAAATATCAATGACACGTAACACAATTCATTTGATATTTCATTTTGGATTTGTCTAGTGTTGTACATCCTATGTATACGCTTGTGTGATTAGCATTGACAATTTCTTGTCATATGATATAGTAGAATGTGATCTATCTAATCTAACACACTGATCTTATAATGGTCAAATAGGTTTCTTGCTATACCAAAACCAGAGACATTTAAGAGTAATCATATTTATTTTATTGGTGAAATTCTACAATCTAGATCATCAGCCCAAATGATTCACACAATATAATAACTCATAAACTCAAGGAATAAAATGATGAAATCATTCACTAATAAACAAATTATCAAACATATGATCTGGATCTAGGACACCAATACTAAAAATCTCTCACTTGAACTAGAGCTAATCATATCGACTCTAAACGAGTAAAAAGTACATATCATCCCCATATAAAACTATGCATGAATGAATATAAACTCAAAGTCAGTCACCCATATGTCTAATATCCATCGAAGAGCCATGTAATATGTGCTTAGCCTGACTTAGAGGCTTTGTTAGTGGATCCATTGTGTTCGCTCCTGTGTCCATCCTACAAACCTTAATATCTCCCCGCTAGATAATATCGCGGATGAGATGATACCGTCATAGAACATGTTTTGACCTTTAGCGTGATCTTGGCTCCTTTGCATGCGCAATTGCTCCATTGTTGTCATAATAGAGCTCAATTAGACCTTCGGCACTATGAACCACACCAATCTCAGAGACAAACTTTTGAATTCAACATCATTTTTTTGCTACTTCTGAGGCAGCAATGTATTTAGACTCAGTGGTTGAATCCGCTGTGATTTCTTGCTTTGAAATTTTCCAGCTCACAACACTACCATTAAGGATAAATACATATCATGACTGTAACCTAAATCATCAGGAACAAATTGGAAACTAGCATCGATGTAATCCTTTACAACGAGCTATGTTTCTCCTTCATACACAAAGAAGTTCTCCTTAGTCCTTCTCAAGTTCTTAAGGATATTTTCGACCGCTCCCTAATGAGCCATGTCAGGATTTGTCTGATATCTACTTGTTATGCCCAAGACATAAGAGACATCGAGACGAGTGCATATCATAGCGTACATGATGAAATCAATGGCGGAAGCATACGATATCCTTCTCATGTCCTCCAGCTCATCAGATGTCGAAGGACACTGAATCTTGCTAAGGTGAACGCCATGAGACATAGGCAAGAACCCATGTTTGGAATTCTTCAAGCTAAACCTCTTTAGCACCTTGTCAACATATGTGCTTTGATAAATTTTTTGGATCTATCTCTATAGATTCATGCTTCAATGTTATTCCTTTTACCAATTTTCAATTTTACCCAATGATAACGAATTTAATGTCACCATATGGCTATATTTTTGAAATTTAGACACGAACCTTGAATGTGAAAAACTATTTTGTTGTGTACAAAAAGTGTCACCCTAGACCAAAAAAAATGTTAAACTATATACGGCATCGTCTGAGAATTTTTTAGGTGTCAGCTATTTGTAAAAAAATGTCTATCTTGTAACAGTGAAATCAAAATATTTTTTCCCCGGCGATAGTTATCCAGCCCCTAAAATTTTATGACCATCCATTTGAATTGAAATTTGAGTATTAAATTTTGAAAAAGAAGTGAGTTTGTGCAATTAATTTGTGGGACTCAATACTGTGGCACTGAAACTTCTTGCCAAATTGTACTAAGAACACATTATTTATCTGATAGTATCAATAAAATTTCAGATTTTATTTTATTTTACAAAAAACACTTCAACAAGTTATTTGTATAAGCGTTAGGATGTAGCAACAAATCCATTTAGGATTACTCGGAAGCAACAATTTGCACCAGTAAGTTCCTCGTGTTGACGTACAAGCTGCACTTTCTGATATTCTCTTGTATTTTCTGATATTCGTTACCATAAGCGTTAGGTAGAGCCGTAGAATTCATCCATTTCTATTAAGCTACTCTCCGCAGTAACAAATATTAAAGGGAAGGAGATACTAAAGAAACAAGTAGCCATACTCCAAAATTTAACTAAAAGATAAAGCTTAACAGCAATGAATCAAAATTCCAAATTATTAGATATGAAATATGAGACAAGTCTACTCGAACTACAGAGTATCAAATATTCGAGAAAACTGATCTCAGCTCTATGCGATATGCTATTATTTCGAAGGATGTCTGATTAGAGTAGATGAGATCCCACTGCAAGTCTGTAATCGATCCTTTAAAAATTGCCTGCAGCAAAATTGTAAAAAGCCGTATGAGAAAATTTATGTTCACATCATCACATGGACTTTCTGCAATTAAGCCCAACAATTTTGTTGTTTATTGAAAAATCCAACTAGTTATAAGGTTTAAAACTTTCTTTGTAAATCTTTAATTCAATGGTATAATCACCATCTTTTCTCATTGGTACCGCTGATGCCTCACTTAATCATACAATCTACTATAATCGTGATCAGAGAAGAAGAAACCAAGCTAACATAATGAAGAAACACTAGGAAAATATGCTTCAATGCTGGCTGGTTTTATTGAAGAGTTCAATTTAATGGAAGGAGCCAAATGATAAAAATAGTTTCCAATCAAGGTTTACGCTATAATATCATTTGAAAGTTGCTTTCAAAAATGTGAAGATCAAGTAGCAAATTAGATGCTGTTATTCACCATTACAAAATGTAAGCATCTGTCCTTCAACAGAAACTAGCAACTACTTGCTAGTTGCCAATAAAAAAAGGTACTGAAGTAGAAAATTCACCTTATTATGTAACAAGCTCATTACTGGAGATCAATATTGTAACCATCCTGCTTTAAATTATGTAGACGTCTCTTCTCCTAAAATACATAATGCTGAATTAGTACACATTTTACCATGTTTCCTAATAAACTTCATAAAGTCATATTATGCAATTAAGCCCGAACAGTGTTATTTTTCCTCGATCAGAGCCCCTAATTGTGAAATCAATTCGCATTCCAAATCATAGCAGCGGAATACCCAAAAAAAATGATAGAACTAAATACCAATGAGCAGCTAAACCAGCACTAGTATCCGAACATACCAGTTCACCGAGGTGCCAGTATACGAACATATCAGTTCACTGAGATGCTGAACCTAATTGGTGTCATATCTCACAATCAACTAGCAGTCCCCAATATTAACCACTCCCACAGGACTTCAGGTATGAAGCAAAGCTTGGCAAATATAACTGTTATGTTACACTATAACCACAATACTCCTGAAGGAAACTTCAGCTCCTTTCTTACTTTTTAGAGAAAAATCTATCATTTTATTATGTTTAAAGTAGTATATTGATTTGCTTGCTATTTATGTGTAGGATACTATTTGAAGCATCATTTTATTCAGTAATTACCTGTTGTCCACCAATTATCCAATAACCTAACGGGTGTATGTAGTACAGATATCACTGTTGCTTAGCTGATAAGGGTGTATGTAGTACAGATATTGCTATTGCTTAACTGATAAGGGTGAAGTTGTGGGTAAGGCTAATTCTTAACATTTACATGTATGAAAATACCTCCACCCTACCCATACCAAGCTTGTTAACAACCACAGGCTGGTCGGTCAATATTGGACTGCAAGACTAGATAAGACTTGTCATTACTGGCTACTGACTTTTAATTTTACAAATACAAACCATGGAGATGGGATTTGAATCCACATGTGGAGAGGTGATTTGCAAGTTTCTCTCCCAGCTGCTTTTGCCAGTTCTCTGTTGTTTTCGCCTCATCAACAGTCCATACTACAGCCGTCTCCTTCTCAAGGTATACTGTAGCGGTTGAAACTTGAGGCTGCACAGGTTATGCATGTTATGATTAGGAAGTGATGAAAGTACATTTGGAATACGACAAGCTTTTAGTATTAGGGGGTTATTTAGGAAATCAGCTTAGTTTCACCTATTTGTTTCTGATCATAGTTAGACTTTGACAATTTGTCTTGCTGATCTACACCAGTTCAGTATGCTAAAAGCATGTATTTTTTATATTTAGTAATGGTGAATGCTATCACATTGGGCTATAAAACATTGTATCTTCCAGAAAGTTAAAAAAAGAAATAATTAGAATGACTTTCCTACTAATGCAGTAGAAACAAATAAATAATAAAATAGACAACAACAACAACAACAAAGCCTTTTGTCCCAAACAAGTTGGGGTAGGCTAGAAATGAAGTCCATATTGGATTTCATTTCCATAAGATTGGCTAAATTTTTACGTTGGCTCGTCAATCCTATCACAACCCTCCTCCTTTCCGGACTTGGGACCGGCTATGTAAAACATAGGCGAAGTCTAATAATAAAATAGACTAAGTGAACGAAAAAACTTACTTGACTTTCCAAGATCCTCTTAACGCTAGCAGCACATCCACCACATGTCATCCCCTGTTTCCAAAATAAAGCCAACATAAATTAAAGGAAAGAAATGGAAATAATTTCATAATTTTAAAGCAAAATTTACTGATCATGTACAAAATTTGTGGAACTATATCCATCTATATCAGCAAAGCATCGTTTCAATCCCAAACATATATAATTTCTTCCTTTTTTCAACTCCTAAAGGAACTTGCAAGTTATTACTACATTTGCAACCTAAAAAAATAATTAATTGATGTTTTCCATATTAAGCTTTATAAAACAAAATGACACTGTCATCTTTACAGCTCGCACCAGTCAAAAATCTGATTGAACTAGGGCACAGCAGGGATAATTGTCTGTGAAATTAAAATTCGTACTAAGATGTTGTTCCTAACTCCTAATGCTCCAAACCAAACCTATGCTTCTCAAATTTGAACGCAAAATCTAAGCAACCTTAGAATTTTGGGGGCAACTTGGAGTGTTAAAGCCAAAGAGCAAGCACACCAAGGAACCTATAGTGGCAATCATACCAACTAAAAATGACAATCATGTGAAATTCCCTGCTAAACTAATGCGGAAGCTCAATAGAAACAAAGAACAATGAAAGCCCTATTGACAACATATATTAAATAATAAAGGGGAAAGAGAGCTGAATTACTCCGACATAGAGCACAATAACATCTGAACTCTGAGACAAAGCCTCTTCGTACGCAATAGATTTCGCCTGTGCCTCGCCGCCGCCGCCGGACCCTCCGCCGCCAAAGCCTCCGCCACCTCCTCCGGCCAGCGCATCTCCTCCGCCCCCCACAGCAGATAAGGCGGTGGTAGAGACCGAGAGAGACGCGAACTTGGTTGAAAGTGAAGTGGAAGGGAGTGTGAGTCTGGGGGAGGAGAGAGAGATGGAGGAGGTTCGGAAGGGTATTTTGGGAAATGAAGCACCGAGGCTGCACACGGCTTTAGTGAGGGGAGAACGAGGAGCTTGGGGCTTGGAGAGAACAGGGGATTTGAGAAGAGATGAGACCTCCATTGCTTCTCTCTTCTGCGCCGTCTGTTTGCATGCGACTAGAAATGCTGTGAGGGGGTTGGTTCTTCCGGAACGAAATCTTATGCTGCACTTTTTTTGCAACCGAAGGCTGCATTCCGATCTGAATCGTCGGATTAACTTTTAACGATTCTGATTTAATATTATAAAATTTTGATTCTTCCAGAACTGAATTAACGGTTTGGATTTACTGTACGGCATCACCTCGACCGTCATCATATCATAGGATGAATATTATATAAGTCGGAGAAACCGAGAAAGTACCAATTTTGATGCAAATACGTGAATCAGATCTTACTATCTTAGCGTATGTGCTGCGACCTGCGAGAGAGGATCTGAATTTAGCAAGAATATGGACTTCGACTAAGATATTTAATTTTCCCATTGAATGTCACACGGCTCTACGTGACTATGTCTCATGTGAATCGCGCCCCATATACATATACAATAAAAAAGAAAAAAATTTCAAAATGTCATCGCAAAAGTTTGCATTTGTCAAAATGCCACCACAAAATCACAATTTGTCAAAATACCATTAAAATCTCTTAGACATTTTAATTAGAGCATTATCCTTCTTTTAGCTCAATTTAAAATATCTGAAATTTCAAAATGCCCAAATTGCCCCTGCAGAAACTTCTTTCCCTTCCGACAGACAGAGATAAAAAACTTCTTAGACATTTTGAACCCTATTCGACTCAGTTGATATTCCAACCTTGATTGACGGAGGCTCCTATCGGCTGAGAGACAGAGCAAGCCCCAGGTGGTCGACGGAGCAAGGCCAAGGTCGTCGTCGCCTGGCATCGCGTGGCATCGCCCAAGGTCGTCGTCACATTGCTTGCTCGCCTCTTGCTCGCCTGTGCAGATCAGATTTAAAGGTTGCGCTATCTTTTGCTCGTCACTAGCATCTTGCTCAGCCAACCTCTTGGTCGCCTCTTGCTCACCTCTTGCTTGAGCTGCCGACATCGGTAATAGTTCTATTAGGGTTGTACCAGTAAGTAGCTCCATTTTATTGTTCCAGTAGGGTTGTACCAGTATGGTTGATTGTACCAATAGTAAGTCCAATTCGTCTATCGTTTGCTAGCATGTAGGTCGACATCAAAGAAATATACCCAGCTAATTCAATGAATGGCCTGCTACCAGTTGACAGAGGAAGATTGGATTCTTTGTTTATAGACCCAGCGTAATACCCATTTTATTCTCATATGTTTGTATGCTCAATCAAACCCAGCTCCATACCTCTTTTACTCAGAAAGACATATCTACAAAAAAAAACCTTGTGTACGTTTCTTATGTCTTAGTCAAGTACATGAGAATAATGCTAATATAAGTGCTTTTAAGTAATTGACACTAATCATTTTTATAACATTTGTAAACAGACATTGAACCACTGCTCTACTCAAGAACTCATGACAGAAACAACATTTACACTAGAGGTGAAAGTTGAAGGATACTGGAACAAGCAAGATAATGGTAGAAAGATATATGTTAAGGGCATGACATTAAAATGGATTGTTGATTCGGATAGATTTTCGTTGTGTGAATTGAAAAATGATTTATCGGAGAAGTTGAGTTGGGGGTCGTGTCAAACACCCAAAACATGGATGAAACAAAAAAATAAGGAAACATAATCGTTATTAGAATCAGAGTCACAAATTGTGGATATGTTCAAGATGTATGAACTGGAAAAAACTATATCACTTCGGGTAGTGGTATGTGATTCAGACGGTAGCTCAAGATGTAGTGGTACAAATGCTCACCCATGCACCCCGGCTCAACCAACCCCGACTGTTCAAGTTGGTAGTCAGAGTCAAGCGGGGAGCACCCATGAAGAATTCTTACAATATGACGACCCAAATGGGGACGATTATGTGGCTTTGCATGATGAGTGCATTTATTATTCTGATGGTGACCATCATGAGGTACATGTCGCTGAGGAGGTTCATATTGACTCTGATGATATTACATTAGATATTGTGCATGAAGAGTCTACTATAGAGGGTGTGCTTCAAAATGAAATGGAACTTACCCTTGATTTGGAAAATCCCAAGATAGAGGTTGGTGCGTTATTTCCTGATGTATATGTCTTTAGGAAGGCATTACGACATTATGCTATAAAAAACGAGTTTGAAGTTGTCACAATTAAGACTGATAAGAAGAGGTTCATAGGAAAATGCAGAAATCCTAGCTGTCCTTGGAGAATTCATGCCTCCGTAATTCAAGAAAGTAAAGTTTTCAAGGTAATCATGCAAATATGTTTCTCGTGAATATTTTTTTCCAATGATGTATACTAACTATATTTATGTTATTGTAGGTCAAGGTATTACCACACGAGCATACGTGTCCATCGACTACAATGGTTGATGGCAATATGGTCTCAAGGTCATGGGTATCAGAGAGGGTGACTGATTGGATGAAACAAAACCCATCAGTTGGAGCCAAAGAGGTCAAAAACAAGTTGGAGAGTGAGTTTCATGTCAAGGTTAGATATAACAAGGCTTGGAAGGGAAAAGAAGCTGCTCTTGATCAAATTCATGGGAATTGGGAGGAGAGCTTTGAAATCTTGTACAGTTACAAGCAAGAGTTGGAGAAGAGATGTCCCGGAAGCATTATCGAGATAGATGTTGAGCGAGATGGCAACAAGGTACGGTTCAGCAGGATATTTGTGGCGCTTAAGCCATGCATAGATGGGTTTGTGCATGGTTGTAGACCCTATCTAAGTATTAACTCAACCCATTTGACAGGTATTTCTCTATTATCTTCTCTATATCATTTTGTTGTAAGTTGCTAAAATTGTCAATGTAATCATCTCTGTTTCTCATTTTGCTAGGAAAGTACAAAGGTCAGTTTGCAGCTGCATGTGCTATTGATGGGCACAACTGGTTGTATCCAGTTGCATATGGAGCATTCACGAGGTCAAAAATTAGGCAGTAAAAGGTATTTCGCTTCATTCTATTATATTTTGCATCTATGATGGTATTCTTGTTTGTTTTGGTTAAGTTTTGTAATTAGGCCATCATTTTTGTAATTTTTCAGAAAGAGGCACAGTAATTCGGAAGGAGCAGAAGCAAGTGTCAGGGAAATATCCGAAGCAACAGTTGTTGTTTAGAATATTTTGTTTGTGTTTACAATATTTTGTTGCTGCTTAGTTCCCTAGAATATTTTGGTTTGTTGCCGGTTGGTATTTTGCATCTATTTTGTATGATGGATGGTATTCTAAGTTGATGCTCCCTAGAACATTTATGATGCTCCCTACAATGGTATATTGCTGTTTATATTTTGAAGTTGCTGCTTTACAATATCCTTTGAAAAGCCAACGTGGCAGCAACCAAAACAATTGCTTAGACAATTGCTTAAACAATAAGAACCCAAACCCAGCGTTTCTCTGTTCAGTATAGGGAATTTTTCCGAAAATATATGTTCAAAAGTCGTTTATGATGTGTTCACTGTTTTAGTATATAATCCAAACTAAAACAGACCTCACCAACTCAAAAGCCAATTGTTAAACATTCATACCGTAATTATCACCAATTAGACCTCACCAACTCAATTATCACCAACTCGAATGTGCAGTAGCAAATTAAACATTCAAAGCATAGCATAATTCAACACATAGCATAATTAAACATTCATAGCGTTCTTAATTAACAAAACAACATTGAAAACATAAGCATAATTAAACATCCAAAGCATAGCATAATTCAACACATATCATAATTTCTACTACATAATACTAGCCAACATCTAAATTAACAAAACTTCACAACTACAACATACAACAAAAGTGCAATCATAGATAGATTAATTGCAAAACCTACAATCATAGCGTTCTTAATGAATGCAATTTGCTTTCTTTCATACAAAGGATAATAATGCACCTCGTCGCACCAAGCGCGAAAAAAACTACCATACGTACAATAGCATGCATAAAACTCTCTAACCCGATTACTTCGAGTAGTAGAGATCTTCACCTCGCAAGAAAATCGACATTTTCGACAGTAATACAATGGGATGCCTTCGTCATTTTCTGTTTTCATGCCTTTCTTATTACAAAGAAAGAAATAGTTTAGTTATAAATTGGGAAAATTTTCATTCAACCAAATTTTTGGTACCAAACCAACAGACATTGGTTACCAAAATAGTTCCAAAATCCCAACATTTTTTGGTATGCCCACTGGTACCAAATCAGTCCAGCAGCCACTAGTATCCACTGGTACCAAATCAGTCCAGCAGTCACTAGTATTCATTGGTACCAAGTCAGTCCAGCAGTCGAAAGAACCAAAAGAAATAGAATGAGGGTTTCCAGTTAAATCAAATTCAATCTTGTCTTATTGGTCGAACAACGGAAAGGTTAATCAGGCAAGTGACTTGGCAACCATGAGCAAGGGCAGAGAGCAAGGTTAATCAGGCGAGGGTTTTCAAGTTAATCAGGCGAGTGACTTACCGACTGGAGAGGGGGTAGAGAGCAGGAGGCGATCAGGTCGGTTATGGCGAGGCTCCACCTGGCGAGGCGAGGACTTGTCGGTTTTCAAGATAATCAAGGTGTGGTTCAACTGAGTCGAATGTTTTCAATGCCCCGTTTTCATTTGGTCTCTGTAAGGTTCAACTGAGTCGAAGTTTGCTAAGAAATTATCCACCTAACAAGTTTTTGATCTTTGTCTGTCGGAAGGGAAAAGGTTTCTGCAGGGGCAATTTGGGCATTTTGAAATTTCAGATATATTAAATTGAGCTAAAAGAAGGATAATGGTCTAATTAAAATGTCTAAGAGATTTTAATGGCATTTTGACAAATTGTGATTTTGTGGTGGCATTTTGACAAATGCAAACTTTTGCAATGGCATTTTGAAAATTTTACCAATAAAAAAAGATAGAATTTCTTGTATCTTCCTCAAAAACAATGAAATTATATATTTCCTTTTCAAAGAGTTACGTATAGTATCCTCCAAAATTGTAAAAATTGTCATGTTTGTCTATTATAATTATACGATATATCATTAAAATCTGAAGGTGCAAAATGAATGATATTTAACACTCTAATAATTTAAATATAGTATCAGTTAATAAATCATAAACCATAATACCATTTATAGAATGTCATGCTGATGCTCATGTTTTTGCTGAATTTACAAATTTGCTTAAACAAAAAGATGAATGATAGAATAATTTATTAGTTATTGGTAAATGTACAAAATATATATATATATATATTGTTTAACGGTAACCGTTGTATGGTCTAGACCATATAGATCTTATATGTACAGTATCTAAAAGTAATTGTAGAAGCTCCTTTTTGTGAGCTACAATTTTCTTAACTCTGTCAATGATGATCATTTTTTGAGTCTTGTTTGTTCTCTTTAAATACTTTAGATACTCTTTTAATCTTCTATTTTTCAACAGTTTTCTTCTCCAAGTGTCAAAATCTCCTACTACTCTGAACTCTTCTTCTCCTCTCACTATAATTTATTGGCGTTGGATTCCATGATCAGATCTCGTTCTCTCCAATTCAATTATGTTCACCCATACTCTATTTTCTCACTCATCGTCGATTTTGTAAATTCTGATGCGAGTGATCCCTCAAGACTGATGAGAGCAGTGGCGGATCCATGCTTGGGCAAGCTCGGGCATGATTTTCAAAAACGCAATTTTAGTGTATTTTTAGTTATTTTTGTAATGAGAAATAAATTTTAATGATATTAGTGGATTTTAGTGAATTTGTGCTCGAGCTTGATCTCAATCTCAGCGTCGGAGCTTAATTATGCCTGAGCTTAAAAAACTTCTAAATCCGCTCCTGAATGAGAGAACACGGTCCCGTGTCTCAAACCAGATTCTAATCCGTACGAGGCTTAAGTTTGACATGTGCCGATGAATTCTTCTTGATGAATTGTACACCTTCAGGTTTTACTCTCAGAATTTTGTTTCATTAACTACATATAGTGAACGAAGAGAGAGAATGGAAGAAAGGAGAGAAGAGAGATAGAGGGACAGAAAAAATGAGCAGCGAATGGCAGCTTGTCCAGAGCAAAAGGAGGAGAGCTTCCCCTACCAGATTATCATGGTCATTCATGTTTGAAATTAAAAAAGAGAGCAAATTCACAAGGTATTTATTCTCTTTGATCAAGAACGATGATTATCTAAATAAAAAATTTGGGACTAACTTGTCACACACAACAAAAGTTTGATGGCTGATGGGATTTTATTTACATATGCCAGAAATAAAATAAATTCTAATTTCTCACTAATTTTATAATTGCAAGAATACAATTATTGTTGAGTACTTAGGAGTTGAATCACATGAATAACTGATTTTATTTTCAGATTGTTGCAATTAAGTTTAAGTTGCAGAAAAAACCAATTAAAAGTTTGGTTATGTTTTGATTAAAACTAAGTAAAACAACAATTCAGTATCTAGAAAACAGATGCAATAACAAACAGATTTTTCTAGAATTTTCTATTCACTCTTCTTCTGTTTATTTAGTAAAATAAGGATTGTGTTGTTTGATAATTATGAAGGCACAGATCAGAGTATGATCGGTATTCATGGATATCTCTATATTAACACCTATATTTAGATCAATACAATTTTTCACTTTATGAAACTTGATTATACTAATCTCAACTCATTAACTTTGTATAATTTTCTCATTTATCTAAATCAATTATATGTCATCCCTCGATACTTTATACAATTAACGAAACAATCAGATAAAACTCTTAATTAATCAACGTCTCTCCTCGGTACTTATCCAATTAATTAGACTATTCTTTGTGGCTTGATTTTAACACTCAACTTCTCAGTTCAAAGTACCAAACCCCATATCAATAACGATCAAGAAACAACATTACGAACATAGAACAATTCATATTTAAAAAAAAATATTAATAAACAAACATTACAAGAGTTTCAAGTACTCAAACCCTAGAAAAATATACATAAATCTCAGCGACACATGGCTAAGGAACATAAAACAATAAAATAAATATGGAAAAAAGAAGAGATAAAACCATGTTAATGACTGAATCTTGATCTTCTTCTTCTGAAAATATGTATTCTGCTTGAAAATCCTCTATAATTGCTCTTAGTATTGCTCTCGGGACTCTAAAACGTGTTACAACTGACTCTAGAATTACACATATATATAACCGAACAAATCCTTCAAAATAGAATTCCAAAATTAATCATTTTTTTGCTCTCGCAGTGCTTTCTTCGGTCGAAGCAAGCTTGGGCTTCGGCCGTAGGTGAGTAAAGGAAGGCCCAGAAAAAAATGCTTAGCAAATTCCCGACTTGATTTGGCCTGGTAGTATTGTGCTTCAGTCGAAGGTGAAATGGGCCTCGGCTGAAGTGGCTCATTTGGGCTCCTTGAAAGTTGGGCTAAATCATGACTTCTATGATATGGGCTTCGGTCGAAGGTCTTGATCTGGACTTCATCTCTTGAGAATTTGGCTAATTATTGGTTGCTTTGATCTAGGCTTCGATCGAAGTTCTGAAAAGCTTCAAAATGCTTGTATTCTGTAATTAAATTAAATTGAATCTAGAGAACTCTTGCATGTTTTTTTTATCAAATTAAATTAAAACTTGATCAAAATAAACACAATTAATCCATGTTTAAGTATATAATAATTTGGCTTATCAATGACATCTAATAACATTACCCTTTTCTTCATTCTATTTATCTCTTCCTTTTATTACTTTTTCTTTTTTACACGTCACTAATAATCATATCATCCGTTTTAAATTAATATTAATTAGTAAAAAATGTTTAAGGGGAGGGGGTCCTTGACAATGGTTCCTTTAACAGTCTTGTTTATGAAATTTCAAGTAAATGAAAAAATGAACATATTGTAAACATTTTTAAACTTATAATTGATTGCAATTTTATGCAATTTGAGTTATGTTTGATATTGTATCAAAGAACATTATAATTACATGAAATTTACAGCAATTCATATTTAATGATCTTTTATGAAATGTGAAATGACATTCAAATTATATAAAATATGAAAAATAATCAATCTATAACAAGATATGTCTATAAACTTTTTTGTGTTTTTAGATTTCGATTTGAAATCTTCATTCAAATTCTCAAAATAACCAGCAGCAAGTGAAGCCCTCTTATTTATTTTGTTTCATTTCATTGAAATTTTGTATATAATTAGCTGCACCGACTAAGGCACAAGACTTCTATAAGAGAAGTTTTTTCAGTTTATTTTCTGATTTATTTGTGAGTGTATATTGTAAATTTACGGACAATGAATAAAAAAAAGCATAACCATATCTTGATCCTATCTTGTAAGAGTATAAAACAATTAAAGAATTCAGAACTACTGTGGAATTTTTTTAATACAACACAAGAACTTATGCTACACAAAAGAAAAATACACTTGTAAAAGGAGAGAAATTGAAGAACCAAAGTATCAAATGGTATACTGGGGGCACTCTCGCAATTTAAACAGTCAATGATCATGAAGAACAGTTTGATCCGCCTTTGACTTAACCTCAAGCAGTCCTTACAAGAAGGGATGCAAAAATCTCTTAGCTAAGGATGAAGCCCTCTGGCATCTGGTATATCTAGTTCTGGTAAATCATTTTTGTTATAAAGAAATATCTAGCAAGAACAGCCGCCTACTTGCTGCTGCGACTGAGATGAAGCAGAACTTGCCTTCAGATTGACATCAACCAATACTTGTTTGGCTGAAGAAAGGGTCTCCATTCCCGGCAATGCTGACGCAATCTTCCGGAACAATGGCTGAAAGAGGTTCAAATTGTCAGGACTCTTGGATACATTGTTGACCAGGTAAGATTATATATATTACGAGAATAATTTTCTCTTTTGACGCAAGAAGAGATGCAAAAATATTTTTCTAAAACACTCAAAGATAGAACTTAAGAAAGTATAAAGTAAATTTCAACCTTGATGTTAAATCCGGCTTTAGCGCTTGTTTCGATGAACATAACACCACATTCACGGGCCTTTGATTCCCCTTCTTCAGTTGAAACCGACCTAATGAAAACATATTTCACACAGATTCATTTTGAATTTACTGGAAAAAAGTTGAAGGGTAAAATGTTTGTGATTATTTTTATTTATATGCTATCATTTTGATTAGTTACAAGTGATGACAACAGGTCCAAAACATTTAAAAAATGCAAGTACTGAGAAATTTCACTAATAGTATGTACCATCAATACATTCTTCAGACTAATGCAAGTATAGTTTTAACAAATATAAACCTAAGGTTACCTTTTGTCAACAAGATCAGTTTTGTTTCCAACCAAAACTATGATAACATCACCACCTCTCTCTGTCCTCACCTCCTCAATCCACTTCGCGGTGTTCATAAAAGACTGCCTATCTACAATAGTATTACAACAAAAGGACCTAAATAAAAAATCAGAAAGATAAGAAATTACTTGTTACATATCATCAAAATGACTGTTTCAGTTTTTTCTGTTTGTCGGCGTCTTCTAATAAACACTTCTTATATCACAGTTTATCACAAGAACCTGTTTTTGACCTATTGATGCTATAATCAATATTATTTTGTGTCCTCTTCTGCATACTAGGTGCTTAAATAGTCAATCTGGGATGATCATTGTCCAAATTGATTGAATTAATCAAATTAAATTGTTTGCACTTGCAAAGTTGAGTTTAGTGTTTTACTTATAATCAGTGGGAAGTACTATATTTAAGGATGCTACTACAGGATATTAAATAGAGAATTATAAACTCACTAGATACATCATAAACAATGACAGCAACAGAAGAGTCTCTGATGTAACTGGGAATCAGACTTCTGAATCTTTCTTGTCCAGCAGTATCCCTTGAAATTTGTTTGTTTGAATTATGAGATCTTGCAAAAAGATTGCACATTATTAGATGAAACTGATGTGAGACAGAGAAAATGTTGATACCAGAGCTGTAAACGAACTGTACAATCTTCCAAGTACATTGTTTTTGACAAGAAGTCGATCCCAATTGTAGCCTGGTAGTTAAACAAACAATTATCAATGGCTTCAACAACAAAAAAATTTATTGATAACAGGGAAAATAAAAAAATGAAATAGAAAAGACTGAGCATGCATTGTAGGTGTGCATTGAGGACTGATTTTATAAATTGAAAATTCACGCCAACCAAAAACTAGTAGAAGATATTAATCTAAAAGACATGAGATCTTATTTGTTGTGCGGTACACGTTTAAAATTGAGGTTGTTCTAAAATTGAAATCGAATCTGTTCTTAATTGAATTAAATTAAAAATTCGGAATTTGAGAAAAAATACATGAGAAAATTAGGAAAAGGCAAAAGGCAAAAGTTATATCAGTAATTACCTGATACGTGGTATCAAACTTATCATACATAAATCTGGTGATGATACTCGTCTTCCCGACAGATTGATCACCAAGGAAAACCAGTTTATATTTTGCCAATGCCGACACCACCGACATATTATTATTGCAAAAACAATAAAAGAGCTTGCTGTTAACTGTAGAGGGTTAGCACCTGTCTCTAATTTCTATTGAGGATAATCGAGATAAAATGAGATTAATGAGAGAGATAAGAGGGGTGTTTTAATTTTATCGTCAAAAGAAAGAGGGAAGATGACCCAATGATCTGATTTATATAAACCAAGCTACTTGATTTGGATGAACCTGGTTTTTATATGCAATAGGGTATTATTAGGTACAAGGGGCCCACATTTTAACAGGATGGTGTATGTATATTAATGTTCATGTTGTATAGGAAATTATTGAGAGAACGGAATTAAATCAGAAAGTGCCGCGTCAAGTGCGGAGGCAAATTGGGTGGCAAATGTATCATACCAAGAAAAGAAGAATCACATGAAAATTTGAGAAAAATCACTTAGATAACGTGGGAAGAACAGATTGGATAAAAAGTGGTGTTTGCTGAGATGCGTGAGGGAAGGTCGAATGCCAAAAGGCCGAGATGCAAGTCAAACGTGCGCGTCAGTTTGAAGCGGAAAATTTTCATAGAAGGTTAAAGTTCTAAAAATTCAACAAAGATAAGGTCAATGAGATTCTAAAAATTGCACAAATGATTAAGAACGCAACTATTAGTTGCGCTCCTGAAAAGATTCGATTTTTTTCTCTGAATTCGAGTTATTCTGCAGCAATTTTTCAGGTGTGAACTCTATACTTAGGGGCGCAAGTAATAGTTGCGTCCCTAAGTGTTGGTGACAATATTTATTGCTAAGTTAATAGTATTAATATACAATTTAATAATTATTAATAAATAATATTAATATATAAATTTATTGTATTTATTAATATACAAATTAGTAACATATATACAATTAAATATATATAAATAGTATTAATAGTATTAAATATATAAATAGTATTAATAGAAGTAATAATATATTGATTATATTTATTACTGTACTAATTTGTAATATATTTGTTATTAAACAAATTAATAATAAATTTAATATAAAAAAATATTAATATATGTATATTTATAATAATAAATATATTACTATAAATATTAAACATATTATATTACTTTAAATAATAAATATTTTTAATAATAAATATATCATTAAAAATATTAAACATTTTTATAATAAATATTACTATAAATATTCAACATATACTTTAAATATTATTTCAAACATAATAATATATTTATAATATTAAAGTATTTTTTATTATAGAAATTCATAAGTTTAGAACCTACTAATATTAAACATGTCCTGAACATTCCGAGAAGTACAAATAGTCTAGTGGTAGGGATTTGATTAGAGGCGATGGGTTTGAATAAGGACATGGGTTCGAATCTCCCTGCTGACCAATTTTTGGAAATAATTTAGGAGAGCAACTATTAATTGCATCTCTAAGGTTCACTGAGAAGCTGTGCCATCCAGAGAGCAACCTGTTTGCAGATTAAACAGAGGTGCAAGTAATAGTTGCGCCCCTAAAATATGTCAGGGAGGCCCACATTGCAGTGCCACACATCTCTAGAGACGCAAGTAATAATTGCGCCCCTAATTAGACAGACTTACAAAGAATATTGTTATATATGCCTTTCTATTTGTCATTTATACATTCTCAAACAATTTTTGTCACGATACATTCTCAAACAACATGAATGGTATCTTATAATAATATATAATAATAATATATAATAATTTTTTTTCTTAGATTCAATTCCATCCGTCACTGGAGTACAAGTGTACCCAAGTATTGCTATAAAGTTTTGATAGTTTCCTTTTTCTTATCTTTCACTTCTTTTTATATAATTTTTCTTTTTTTTATCACAACCAGTAGACACTCATACCTAGAGGTGGCAGAACCCGACCCGACCCGACAAACCCGCCCGACCCGACCCGGGATGATCCGTAACCCGAGACGAAGCGACACATGAGCGACCTGAGCCCGACCCGACCCGACCCGAGACGACCCGTAACCCGAGATGGCACGACACATGAGGACCCAAGCCCGACCCGACCCGACCCGAGACGACCCGTAACCCGAGATGGCACGACACTTGAGGACCCAAGCCCGACCCGACCCGACCCGAGACGACCCGTAACCCGAGATGGAGCGACACATGATGACCCGAACCCGACCCGACCGACCCGACTTGACCTGATACAACTTGTAAATTGATCTAATCCTATCTTGCCTACATCATAATCTAATTTTACTAACAAATTAATATCAGAGAAAGTCAAAATTTACTTGTACAATTCAATAACGCGATTCGATCTTGTCCGATTGAACTTAAAACTCAAAATAATACTTGAAAGTTGTCGGTGCAACCCGACCCGAACCCGACCCGGTCTCACCCGACCCGACCCAAGACCCGAAAGTTGTCGATGCAGCCCGACCTGAAACCCGACCCGGTCTTGCCCGACCCGACCCATCACCCGAAAAAGATCGACACAACCCGACCCGAAACCCGACCTGACCTCGCCCGACCCGACTCATGACCCGAAAGTTGTCGATGCAACCCGATCCGAAACCCGACCCGACCTCACCCGACCCGATTCCAACCCGACTTTTATAAACGGTCAAACTAACCCGACCCGACCCGACCCGGCCCGACCGACCCGACTTGCCACCTCTACTCGTACCCCAACACACACTATTTTACGCTCTAAAGCGGTATTCGAACTTCACTCTCTCGGTGGAGAGGTTTGTGCCTTTCCACCTGCGCTACGCAGTGGATGGCTCTTTTTATTTTTATATAACTTGTGAATCTGTGGTAAATATCTAATCCAGAAGTTTCAGATGGCCAGTTTGAACTTGGATCGGCCTTCTTTGTAAATTAATAGAAAGCCCAAAATCAACATCCGACCCGTTATACTCTCTTCTAAGTCTTCTTCTTCTTTTCAGTTAAAACATCCGTCCCATTAAACAGAAAGAACGATAGCCGTAAAAGTACCACCGATTTTTACGCTTCTTGTCGGTTCCTTTAATCGAGATTTCGGGCGCCAAGAGAAGAGAAAAGTATCGGAGCTTGGCCAATCTCCCATCCCATGACGACAATTGAAGGAAACTGGTGATCTTATTGATATTTTTCTTTCTTTTCAAAATCCCCTTCGTTTGCGTCCTTCTAATTGCTCAAAATTATGCTATTATTGTACACATTCTAATCCGTTTAGGTTATTTGACCTTTTAGATGCATGTTTTGGTACGTAATTGTTAGAAATGGTTCCTTAGGGACAATAAATGGATAGGAAGGACCTCGATGATGCCATCAAACACCATTTCAGGCTCATTCTCGTTTTACGTCAATTTGGGGCACTGTCCAGTTCAGATTAGTGTCAGATCTTGACTATGCCAGATATTTTTGGCAATTTTGATTTCAAATTTCGCATGTTTAAGTTGATTTTCTGAGAAAAGAGTGACTATGAGTTATGTTGAGTTTATCTTTTTTTTGGCCAATTTTCAGCTGGTCCTGATGCAGGTCAGATGTATATTATCTGTTATTATTATAGCAAACGTAAAAATTGGACTATGATCTTTATTTTGTCATATTTTGCGTGCTCTAGTTTTTATAATTAGTTTGCTAGTTCTAGTCTTCAGTCTAATTTTTCAAAGTTTATAATATTTAGTAATCAATTTATTTTTGTGTTGTAATTGCATTGCTGTGATAAATAACAACTATACCAATTTGATTTACAGCTTGCAAGATGAAGAATTAATTCCCGGATTGCCTGATGACCTGGCCTTGAGATGCTTGGCAAGGATCTCTCATGGATATCATGGCCTCCTTGAGTGTGTTTCAAAAAAATGGAAAGATGCAATCAGAAGTGATGAATATGCTCGATTGAAAGCCTTAGAGGGGTGGTGCGGTAATTGGATATTTGTCTCCACCGCTAATGGTAACTGGTGGGAGGCATATGATTCTGAAGCCGACAGATGGGTTCCACTTCCTGTCATGCCCTTTAGGGGGTCCAGTTCAAGCAATGGAATCATTGGATTCTCTTGTGTAACAGTATGCAACAAGTTCCTGGTGATGGGTGGGCGAACTTTGTCATCTTTACATCAGGAGGTCTTGAGTGATGTGTCAGTGTTTGATCCTTTCAAGAAAGAATGGTCTATAGCTGCCAGTATGAGAAGAGCCCGTTTTGGCTTCGCATGTGCGGCTATATTAGGGAAGGTTTATGTGGCCGGAGGCAATGACCTTGCTTGCCCTTTAGGGTTTCGTGATGCTGAAGTCTATGATCCTTGCACTCGCAGGTGAGCTTGTTCTTTCCTACTTGTTTATTTTAAACTTTGCAAATTGTAATGCACATTTATTATCTCTCCTGTTGCGGGAATGCCCTTTTGTTTCAGTTCAGTTTTGTTAAGAAATTAGCTATATGTTCATAATATCACAATGGACCATCCCAAACAAGCTCATAGTGGTGTCTTCATATTTTTTTTTCTCAAATATCTCAAAAGATCTGTCTGTAAATTATATAGTGATTGCATCAGTTGTACATTTTTTGGTTTTTATTGCACTGGCTATATTCTCTCGTAGGATTGCAGATTGCATGGGATTTAAAGTTGCAGCTAATTAAAGCATTTAAAGATTGCACTTACATCAACATAAGAACAACATGCATATGCACAACAATTAAGCTGTAGACCAAAAAGAAGTCACAAAAGTTGCACTCAATCTTGGAATCAATATTGCTGTGATTATACTGTTAATGACAAACCTATTCCGATCATAAATGCTGGGTGCTTCACCTACAAATATAATAGGGCAAAAAAAGGTTGGACGATGTCTAATAAGAAAACAGAAATAGAGCAGAAAAGATACTATGAAGGGAAGGGGCATACAACGTCATTTAATTTCAAGTTGTTTTTTTTGTAATTAACTTGTTGTGCATGTCCGTTGACTTCTAAATTTTAAATATGATCTCATAGTTTTTTTTTCAATTTGGAATATGGTATTACACTATTACCTAATTAATTTATAAGCTGTTGTGTTGTTTCTGGATTTGTTTGAGGGAGCTTGGTTTAAATTAGCCTAGGTATGACTGACCGCACTTTGCAGCAGAATATCTGTCCTATTTGTCCATTATAGAATTTTGCAACGTACATTTACTATATTGTCCCTCCATGGGAATCTCAATTAGTATTTTATTTTAGTGTTGTCCAGCAATTAGCTATCCATTATGTTATTTGAAAAGGTACTATTAAGTTTTTACGAGCTTTTGATTGATGGCCAAATGGTTCTCTGTACCAAAATTGATATAGATGACTTATCTAAGCGACATATAATCCACATTTCAATTTTCTTTTAAATTTTTTTGTATGAGTTTGTGCCATTCTCATAGGTGTCAAATAGTCCGCAGTAATTGCGCCATTATGTTTAAATGATTGATATATTTTATATGATACTTCATTTTTTCAGATGGGACCATCTACCTCCAATGCCATTCCCTCTTGTAGGATGCTTCAGTTTGACCCGTGGAGACCATTTCTATGTTGTTGGCAGGAAAGGACCTAACACAACGCAATACACACATATTTTATTTAGTTTAGCAGAACATCAATGGCAAGTCTTAGAGGACTCAGATCCATATATCAATTTTGTGCTTTCATCTGTGACAGATGAAATGCTGTACGTCTTTGATGAAGAAACTGTTGAGGCTCTATGCCCTGGTCAAAGAGAGGTCGACGTGTTCTCTTGCCCTGCTCTGTTTCTTCCAGACCATGGGCGTCCGTTGAGACCTTTCGGAGCTTGTCTTGTTGGGTTTAAGCAGCAACTGTACATCATTGGTGGATTGACACTCAAGTTTGACAACCAGTGTTGTGCATATTCTGTTGTGAAACTGAACTCGGCTAGGTTTTGTAAAGTGTCGAGATTGCCCCTGGAATGGCGGGATGTTAAACCGATGATGTTTCAAGCTGGCCGTGTTGTGGGGTGTGCAGTCATGACTGAATGATCCGGCTCTTGTACTTGTTCATTATTTGTTTCCTGTATAGCACCTGTTACATTGTTTGTTCTTTTTCTTTCTTAGGAACCATATATAACTCTATTGGTAATTTAATTTATCCATTGTCTTTTAACAATGCTAATTTTTATTTGGTGATTAAGCTTATTTACTTGTTGCAATTTGTGGATGATGTCTCATGCTTAGTGTGATCATCAGTACTTGTCAGCAACTGCAAAATCCAAGTGTTCTTAGAAACTAAAGAAATTCCTTCTGATAATTGTGAGTGATCATAATCTTGATTTCCAATTTTGCTTTATATACATATGAAAGAAAAATAAAGTTTCGTCCCTTGTAATTTTGTGTATTTGTGAATCTATATAAGTTTGCTTCTTTTTAATGGAAGTTAGACGCCCCGGCTTGGGGTAGCTGTTAGTCAAAAAAAAATATTTGAACACTTCTATCTATTAACTACAAACATTCAATGTTCTCTTTTTTTCACTCTCTTCCTCTAACTAATACAAATAAAAATGAGTCAAATATTGCATATCTTTTTACGTGTATTTACTTTCTAAATATTGATTTATTTACACATTTATCATTTTAAACCCTACGACATAGAAAATTGTTTTGTTTGCATATTATTGTTTTGACATTTTTTAAGTTCAAAAACTAAGAGTTCAATACAATTCATTCTTTTGTTTTTTTTTCCTTCTTGTATATAAATAATAATCACTATTAACAATGTTGAAACAATACCACAATAACAAAATGACTTCTGAATCAGACCGAAGCAACGTGAGGCTTCATACCTAGATTTACCAGCAATTAATGTATTCCACTTCTGAGTCCAAATGAGAGTGAATTAGTGGTTTTCTAAAACAACTGGCATTAATTTGATTGCAGTTTCGGCTTTCGACATGTGGCATTCATCTAGCCTAGCGTTTAACGGTTGTGATTTGAAGTGTTTAGTTATATATAGGACTGGTAGGAAATTTAGGGCTTCATAGCAAGGCGCCGCAATTCTCTGTACTCCATGAGAGAAATGAAACAGAAAGGAAAGGTGGAGAACATGCCATGATCAAGCTAGAACATCATCACTTTAATATCATTGCTTGTATGTTTTGGCATTGTATTTTGGTTCATATCTCAACTAAACTCTTTATTAGTATTTTATTCTTAACCTGTAGTTTGCTCTGTGTTCCATTTCTTTAGATTTTATTTTCCTTGTTTTGCCTCTAGTAATTACTCTAAATCAGCTGTAGAAGTTAAAATCATAGTAAGCATTTTGTGGAAAGAAGTATTAAGCAATTTGAGATTACACAAGTACCGTGGACCTGTTGTTTTGCAAAATATGGTTACGAAATGTATATTAGTTTAACAAGATGATCACAGAACATGCAATCAAATAGTTATCAGAAATTATTTCTAGAAAATATTACTTGAATAGAACCACTGTTAAAGATTGTATGGTTGATATTAATTTAATGAAGCATTTTTCTTTTGTAGGAGCAAAATATGCACTTACCAAATTATAGTTTTCAAAAGAGGCATTTTACAGTGATGTTAGCTTCGAAAAACTTCTGCTCCAGTGTCAAATAGGTGTTGTCACTTGTCCGGCAATGTTAACTTGAAGGTATTCTTGCAACACAATTCTTTCAAATTTGCAAGTAGGAAGAATAAAATATGCTTTAGTTTATGTCATGTTGAGGAAACACCAGAACAACTCCTTTTTAATTTCAGGTAACAAAAAATTTGCTACAAACTACATGGATAACTGCCAATAAAACAAAAGAGGGAAGTGCTATTGTTGAAATATGTATTGTGTTGTAGTCGGGTCGTTGTATAATGATGTTAATTAAAACACAAGTAAACTCAATTAGCTACTTACTCTTCAGTTTGGCATTCTGCCACAGTCAACTACCCATGCTTTTTTTAGAATCACTGACAAATTATACTGTAGCAGCGGTATTGGTTTTGTGGTGAATGCCAGAAGAATCCATGTCAGACTAATTTATGCTTTAGTTCTCTCTCTGGAAATTGAATAATGATAAAATATTGCAAGTTTGAGCTAAATTATGGTGCCTTCATAATAAAAACGCCACTTGAACAGGTTCAAACATTGGCTTTCTTTTCGATCTCCATGGTGTTGAACAGTCAGAAAACTGAGGCAAGGAATTTGTTCTTGTTGGCATTTTAATTGGAAGTGCCAGAGTGGCATTACATGTAATGTTTTCGTATTTCCGCATTTCCAAAGAAATAGCACGATACAAATTAGTGTGATATCAATTTGTCTACCACTGGTTTGCTATGAAACCGATTGCTTTGGTTCGATATAACTGTCATGAACTAAAGGAAGCTTGAAAAGTTAGAGAGTAACAGAATTTCAACTTCTACCATAGCTAGTTTGTTCTTGAAGTTGAAATTCTTTCACTCTCAACCACTCAAGCTTCATTTAGCTAATGACATTTATACCGAACCAGGGCAACTGATTTCATACCAAGCCGATGGTAGAAGATTGATGTCAGACCAATTTGTATCGTCTTATTTCTTTGAAAACGTGGAAATTAAAAAACATTACATGTAATGCCACTATGTCACTTGCAATAAAAATTCTAACAAGAATTGCCTCAGTTTTTGTACTGCTCAACACCATATATGGAGATCTACAAGAAACCATGCTATTTAGAAGAAGGGACAAACCAACTTGATCATTTTTTTATGAAGGCACCATAATTTAGGTTAACATTGTAATATATAAATAAGTCAATTGACCTTATTTGCTCCATCTCCATCTGCCTCTGGTTGACTAGGCTGGATTTCAAGCCAGTTGGAATTTTAGTTCATTCATCAATAATTTATGCTTTGATCAGTTGGTTCAAGTTATGTGGGAGTATAGAAAGGTAGATTCAGAGGTGAGGTGAAATTTGGTAGGGTAATAGAGTCAAGTTACACTTGCATTTGACTAAAAAAACAAATAGATAAATATACTGGTATTTTCTTTTTCTGTGGTCTTTTGGAAAGGGATATAAAATTATGTATCACAGACTTGTATTATTTTTTTTAGTAGGTTCCAACGCTGGCAGCAGCATCTTACCGATTGAATAAAAAGCTGTCAATTATATAAAAATACCAAATAATTGGGAGAGCATTTGTTTTCCATGTATGCTGAAATTAGTTCAGACTGGGCTACAGGCTTCCATGAGCTATGCCTTAGACTTTTGTCTTATTCTAATCCGTATTATAAAGTGTAATTAAATTAAATCATTAATCAATGCAACATGTATATCTATTACTCGTTGTTTACTTTGCATTTGTTTCTTTTATTCATGCAACATATTCGTTATTCTTGTAATACCAAAAAACATCGATCTATTGTTTGATGTATAAAACATATAAGACAAAAACTTGGGTACTTAAAAGATGATTACATTTGATACTTCAGTTTATCTGAACTGTTCAATTTATCGATATTGGTGAAAAATGATTCACTTTAATTTTGTTCTGTTTTCAAAAAATAATATTACCTCTTATTTTAGCTCTGCTGAACTCATCAATTAACAAATCACATGTAATGCAACTTGATTAATTTTATATTAAGAAGGTATAGTTCAGTGATTTTTAGTTAATATTTATTAAAAGCTGATTTTTTGGCCTCGACTGAATTTGTCAAAAATATATTGAAAAAATAATTTCAATATAAATCTGATTTTTAAGTTTGACAAGGGGGGTGGAGTGAAAGCAAAACAAATATTAAATCACTTAAAAATATTATATTTGATAGTATTGAAGTAAGCAGTTGAGTACTGGGGAAATCATGATCTATAGTAGAATAAGGCAAATATTTTAGGATGAGACATAACTTGGCATTTATTTAAAATTATGTGTATATATTTTTAATTTATTTTTAAAAAAAGTAAAAAAAAAAAAAGAAGCACGTTCTAAAGAAAAAAAATTGAGAGGGGTGAGTTTGTGCCGGGTGGCACTTGTGGTTGTATGTAGCTTAGCATCTGGTTGAACTTTGAAGTAATACTAGAAAAAGACACGTTTCGTCACTATCAATGTATTTTTTATATAAAAAACAGTTTCGTCACTATCAATATCTTTTCTATAAAAAAATCTAAAAAAATTTCTGAAAAAAACTGAAAACATAAAAAAATGTTAAATAGTGAAAACATTGTTCACTTAAACATTAAAAACACTGCTCTGCTCCTTGACACTGTAGATTCTACAGTGCCAAGTCATGAAAAATTGAAAAAATGAGACATAATAGATTGAATGTTGAATTGTGACTAGTGTAGTGGTAAGTCACAAAATTTTCACTAGAAAGTCTGAGGTTCAAGTTTCGATAGAATTATTTTCTGAGTTTTTAATTTGAGTTGTGTTTATTGTAAGTCTACGAACAATATATAAAAAAGAAAAATAATATAGAAGATCACAAGGATAAATAATGTTAGATCTTTACTCCTATAAAGCTACTATTAGCTTCACCTTAGATTAGCACGACTCTAAGTGCCAAACTGTATTACAAATTAGCAACATCAATACATTAGTATTCTTGATTTTCGAATGTTTTTTAATTTGCATATCTTTTTTTGTAGATAACAACATCAAGCATGTGTTCGATATTTAATACAACTTTTTTGGTATTGAATTGCACGAATTCATCATATATCATGAGTGCAATTATTTTGGTATTAAAAAGAAATTACAAGCAAACTAAAATAGAGGCATTAACACTTTTCAATTACCTAAACATGACTTGTTAATTATTATTCAGAGAAATTTCATTCATATTTCATCCACCACTGTCTTGATATTATTTTTCTTGTACACAGTTGATACTTCAAAATATATATGATTCATTTTTCTCTTTTCGCAGTGTCAATTATATGAGAAACTAATTTTTCTGCAAAAGTTTTCTATTAAATAAAAAAACATTCACTATATGGTGTGCTTTCAAACAAAACTTAAGAATACAAATTATCATGTTTTGTTTAAATGGATTTAGCGTTTGTAAAAAAATATTTTAAATACAAAAGACGAATAAAGTAATTTTTTTACATATATACATAATTAAAATTATGAACCCAAAAAATTGTAAAATATAGTTATAAAACATACTTATAAAATGTATTTTTAAATATACTTAAAATCAGTGGAAAAAATCACTTGACAATATTTATGAAACATAAATTTGAATTTCAATATTATAGATATGATTTACATTATTTATATATCATGTTTAACATCATGAACGGAGTGATTTTAGTGTTTACAAACTTTTATCTGCATACATCACTAATTGCATGAGATATTTAACATGACTCAGGTTTTGAATATTTAGAAAGATAATTATTTTAAAAGCATTACTTTTCAAAAGAAATAAAGAAATTATATATAGAATAATTACAAAATTAACGTCATGCTAGGTGCCATATGTCCAAGAAAAATTATAATCATTTTATTTTACCATTTGATAAATATTAAACTATTGCGAGCAAATGATAAATGTCAATTAAACATAGAAAATAAAATTGAATATAATGAATTGCCAACCAAACCATTAAAACAATCAAAACGACATATCATATTGTTCTAATATCGTGCTACTATATAAATATAAATAACTAAATATAACTCTGGAACTATATACTGTGTAGTTCCCTAATTAGAATTTTTAATTATGTGACCTGTAGAAATGATTATGTTACAATAATATATTGTATTTCGTAATATTTTAAATAAAATTTCAAAAACTAGAAAAATATATTACAAACTTTGTAACCTCGAAATCTGCCCACTTGACAATACATTTGACATCTTGACAATACATTATCACTTCATTACAATAAAAAAATTGTTCACATTGACATAATTTAAGTTCTAGATCATAATTCTAAGTTCATAAAAATAAAATAAAAATCTCTACCGATTCATGATATTGTAGTAAGTATGATTTTTTTTGTAAGTTACATGTAAACACGATTTTATGTATTTTTCTAACACACATTTTAAGTAGTTCTTTCATTTGTGCATATTCCAAAAAAAATATTTCGAAAAATTGTTATAAAAAATAAAGAATTTACGTCTCTAATAAAGAAAACAATCTCGCTTAGGCAAATAATTGAAGGTCAATTTTGAGAAATTTAAGAAAAAATATCCTTATCTATTACTTAAAAAATTCAAAATGACTAAATACCTTTGAGATTTAAAAAAATATTTGTCATTTTTAGACAAAATATTGTACATAACATTCTCAAGCAAAAAAAAAATTCTATTTGAAAAAAAACTAAAAAAAGAAAAAAAAAAGAAAAAATAATTCAGAATAGATAAATATAAGCAGATATCATAATAAAAAAAGGAAAATGAAATATTCAAAGGTACATGCTGAACAATGTTCGAACTTAAATTTCTACTGTGTCAATAAACATAACATAGCAATTGGCCAACCAACCATCTAAATTACAACACATATTTAGATTTTATCGGATATTTGAAACAAAAATCTCTGATGCTGACGTCGCAAAAAATACGATCTGATCTGAACATAATCCAATCCGACCCATTAAAGTGACTCTATTAGAGTAAAACAAGTCAATGTTTAAGTCTGTCAATCTACCCAATCAGAACAGGAAAATTTTCATAGAGGGCCAAGCAGCAACAAATTTCAACAGATAGGGTCAGAGGCACTCTAATAATTGCACAGAGGGCCAAGGGCGCGACTAATAGTCGCGCCTCTAACAGATTCGATTTTTTTGGCTGAATTCAAGGCAGTTTGCAGTGCATTAACCAATTGTGGGCCCTACATGTCAAGGGCGCGACTAATACATGCGCCCCTGACATTCTGGGCATTTTTTTTCTATTTATACACATTTTATTAATTATATTAAAATAGTAATTTTAAATGCACTTATTATATTTATTATTAATAGATGTGATAATATATTAAATATAAATATTATATATTTAATACAAGTAATGATATATTTAATTAAGTAATAATATATTTAATATAAGTAATGATATATTTATATTGAATAAGTAATGATATATTTATTATGTATAAGTAATAATATATTTAAAATAATATTACATATGAAAATTTATTATTACATTATTATATATTAAAAATATTAAATATATTAAACTTAGTTATTAAATTATTAAATATATTAAAAATATTATTACATTATTAAATATATTATTACAAATAAAAATATTAGAAGTAATAAATAGGAGGTATTAAATATATTAAACTTAGTTTTTATAAATATTTAGTTAGTAATTATTAAAAATAGAAATAATAATATATTAAAGTGTTTTTTATTATAAGTGAAAAGATTTATAGCTATTAATACTAAAGAAGTTACAACTATTTCGAGAAATACAAATGGTCCAGTGGTAGGGGAGTTTGAATAGAGGCGCTGAGTTTGTGTGAGGGCATAGGTTCGAACCCCCCTCCCTACCATTTTTTCGGATTTAATTAGGGGCGCATGTATTAATCGCGCCCCTAAGTGCTGAAACAATTCCAGAGAGCATCCAGAGGGCTTTTGTTCTGTTCAGCACTTAGGGGCGCGATTAATACATGCGCTCCTAGTCTTTGCTGCTATTAATAGCAAAAAAAACCCCTTCCTTCCTTCTTCTTCCCCAAACCCGCCCCTAACCTATTTTTTCTCTCAAAATCGCCCCCTCTACTCCCTACCTCTCCATCTTCTTCTCCTTCAAGGTTTTTGCCAAATCTTTCTCTCCATCTCCTCTCCTTGCTCTCCTTTGTGGTTCCTTGCTCTCATTCTCCTCTCTTAGATCTTCCTCTCCAATTTAAGGTAATTTTTGGACTTTTTTGTAAAATTGAGACATATTAGTTGCATGCTATTAATTTAGCGTTTTTAGTAGTATTTGTTGATGATTATTGATTGTGGTACGTTATTATTGCTTTAGTTGTAGTTTTATCGTTTATTATACATTTATATGAATAATTGGTGATTAATTTGATTATTGTTGAATTATTGGTGATTATTGTTGATTATTGTTGAATTATTGGTGATTATTGTTGATTATTGGTTATTATTGGTGATTAATTTGAATATTGTTGAATTTAAGGTACATTTATATTAATTATTGCATGTTCATATATGTGTTAATATATGTACCAAAGTATTGTACCAATTGTTGATTATTGTTGAATTATTGGTGTTAACATAGTAGTATTGTTGATTATTTTTTATTATTGCATGTTGAATTATTGGTGATTAATCGTACCAATTGTTGATTATTGTTGAATTAATATAGTAATGGCAAATAGAGGTGGTAGAGGTCGAGGCCGAGCCGGTTGGGGTGGTCGAGGTGAAGGTGATTTGTCGCCTCCACGCGACATTCCGTACGTTGGGTCTCTACTACGAGCTCTCAACCCAACACATGCATCCAACCGAGCTTATGATGAGGTAAAAAATAGCTATATTGTTTTATTTTCAATTTCTCAATTTTAATTTTGTTTCATAAATAACACATGTTCATATATGTGTTAATAGCCAACCTTTGTTACGGAGACCAAGGCCGGGTCAATGTCGTTCATGTACGACGACCAAATTGCTCCAATTCTTGAGCAATTTCATCTTAACCATCTCGCTCGGTTGGGTACCATTAAGGTAGACCGTGACCTAATAACTGCGGTTGCTGAGAGATGGAGACCGGAAACACATTCCTTCCATTTTCCAACGGATGAGTTGTCGATCACAATGGAAGATGTGTTGATGTTATGGGGTTTACCGTTGGACGGGCTACCCGTGACAGGCGATGTGGATCAAGATTGGGAGGAGGACGTCATGGAGTTGTTTGGGCGAGTTGAGTGGCAAACCTTTAGGAGGCCGCCGGGTCATTTCCACATGCGACAAGATTGGTTGCGTGAACCTTGGCAACCACAAAGAGAAGGCCCCGGTGATAGACGGCACTTGAAGGCAAGATTACCTCCCAATGCCCCACCCGAGGAGATCGACATGTATGCACGAGCATACATGTTGGACCTCTTATCTACTGTTATGTTTCTGGACCAGTCCGGTTACATACAAACGATGTTCATTCAGTTCTTAAGGAACATCCATGATCCACCGAGGTATAGTTGAGGCTCGGCGGTGCTAGCACGTTTGTATCGTGCTTTATGTGATGCATCAGACATGATGAACAAGCAAATTGGGGGTCCTTTGATGCTACTGCAGATGTGGGTGTGGACGAGGCTCCCGATTGGACATCCAAGAGCGAAGGATTTGCCCGGTGACATGCCATACGGGGTGAGATGGATGGGCCCGACGCACAACTACGACGATGAGCCGCATAGGAGTATCACTCTCTACAGGTACTTTCTGATTATTTTAACAATCTCCAATTTTCGTAATAACTATATATTCTAACATTATTGAAAATTATATAGGTGGCGACTCGAGCATCTCGATGAGAATGGTCCAGAATGGTGGCCGTACGATGAAGATGTGGTGGCTATGTTGCCCCCGATATGTAATGATCAAGTTCACATGAGTCTTTTTCATTATCGGGGGCCAATTATATTTTTCTGGATTGTCGAGTGGCACGATCCTGCTAGAGTCGCGCGACAATTATCTTTCCAAGTCCAAGTGCCGCCTCCATTGCCGCCTCCTGATTGCAAGCGCCTTCATAAGGTATGCCACAACAAAAAATCTGAGGGGCGTGATTGGGAGATTTATCACGAGGGGTACATACAGACTTGGGGGAATCGGTTGGCCAATACAATTGACTTGGGGCACGGTTTCATGAACGGCCCTTGGGACCATTACTTGGCATGGTTCAACCGGGAAGGCATGCGCACCGTCTACTGGAGAGGTACAACCGCAAGAAATGCCTTCAACCCGATTGCACATCAAGGGCGTGGAGTTGAGCGAACCTTCAACATGCAAGGCGAAGTTGTGCAACGAACGGTAAATTCATTGCCTTTTTTCCTTCAATTTAAACTTTAAAAGAATAAAAAGTACTAACTAAATTGTTTAATCAGGTGCTTCACAACTTAACACTCGCTAGGGAAGCGATTGGTGTGATTGCACAAAGCGCCAACAGTGTCTTTAAGACTTTCGCGAGAAAGGTTCTTCGAACTTGTCGCGGAAACATCGAAGACGTCGACCAAGGAGTCGTCTTCCGCAACCTGATGTTGGAGCATGGCTTGAGGGATGAGGACTTGGAGCCATCCATAGCCGAGGGGTTGCGCGTCCAGCCAGAGCACTACGACTGGTTGGGTCAGTTGGTGGGTGGCGAGCAAGCGAGTCAGATGCCCGAGGCGCCACTCTTTCACCCTCCTTACTCACATCTATCACAGGGCGGAGTATGGGAACCCGGCCAAGGATCCGGAGCCGCCCAATCGGAACCAAATGATGAGCGTACCGTAGAGGACGCGGTGGACCGTGCATCCGAGTACGTGTTTGGCCCTTCGAGCCAAGCACACAATCCTGATGATGAAGACGAGGACATCATTCCTTTACGGCGCATTACTAAGACAACTCGAGCGCCTAGTGCTTATACCCCTTCCGCTTATGATACACGTGGCCGTGGTCGGGGTCGTCGGGGTAGGGGGGTTGATATTATTTAGATCGATGCATGTTTGATGTATGTTTTTATGTTTGTGCTATTTTGAGACTTGTTATGTTGAAAACTTGTTTAATTGTTTAATAACTTGTTTAATTAGATCGATGTTGAAAACTTGTTATGTTGCTTGTTTAATTACTTGTTATGTTGCTTTAATTACTTTTTATGTTGCTTGTTTAATTATATCGATGTTGAAAACTTGTTATGTGCCTTGTAATGCATTTTGGAAAAATAAAAGTAAACAAAAAAACCTTGTTTCAAACACTTGTTTCAAACTTAAAGAATGACAAAAAAAATTTCAAACTTGTTTAATTGCCTTGTAATACATTTAGGAAAAATGAAAATTAAACAAAAAACAAGCTAACACAATAAAAGCCTTGTTTCAAACTTGTTTAATTGCCTTGTAATTTTGAGTGTTAAGATAGGGGCGCATGTATTAATTGCGCCCCTAAGTGCTGAACACAAAAACAGCTCTCTGGATTGTTTCAGCACTTAGGGGCGCGATTAATACATGCGCCCCTAATTAAATCCGAAAAAATGGTAGGGAGGGGGTTCGAACCCATGCCCTCACACAAACTCAGCGCCTCTATTCAAACCCCCCTACCACTGGACCATTTGTATTTCTCGAAATAGTTGTAACATCTTTAGTATTAATAGGCTATAAGCATTTCCACTTATAATAAAAAACACTTTAATCTATTATTATTTCTATTTTTAATAATTACTAACTAAATATTTATAATAATTAAGTTTAATATATTTAATAACTCCTATTTATTACTTCTAATATTTTTATTTGTAATAATATATTTATTAATGTAATAATATTTTTAATATATTTAATAATTTAATAACTAAGTTTAATATATTTAATATTTTTAATATATAATAATGTAATAATAAATTTTCATATGTAGTATTATTTTAAATATATTATTACTTATACATAATAAATATATTATTACTTATTCAATATAAATATATCATTACTTATATTAAATATATTATTACTTAATTAAATATATCATTACTTGTATTAAATATATAATATTTATATTTAATATATTATCACATCTATTAATAATAAATATAATAAGTGCATTTAAAATTACTATTTTAATATAATTAATAAAATGTGTATAAATAGAAAAAAAAATGCCCAGAATGTCAAGGGCGCATGTATTAGTCGCGCCCTTGACATGTAGGGCCCACAATTGGTTAATGCACTGCAAACTGCCTTGAATTTAGCCAAAAAAATCGAATCTCTTAGGGGCGCGACTATTAGTCGCGCCCTTGGCCCTCTGTGCAATTATTAGGGTGTCTCTGGCCTTATCTGTTGAAATTTGTTGCTGCTTGGCCCTCTATGAAAATTTTCCATCAGAACATTCAATAAATATATTTAATTAAAACAAAGGAAAACCTGTGTACTGTTAGCTTTTATTTAATTTATATACGAAAAAGAAATTGTTCGATCGATACGCTTATGATACACATGTCCCTCTGCATATAAAAGAGTTATTATTTATGTTTTTTGAATTATTATGCATGTTATTTTGTAATGAAAAAGTTATTATGTATATTATTTGAGTTGTTATACATGTTAAGAAAATAACATGCATAATAACAATATGAATATAAATATTGTCAAATGCATAATAATGTTAGAATGGAGTTCTAAGATCAAGTGCTAGTGCAAAAGCTTTTTTAACAATTACAATTCAAACTTTTAGACCTTAATCACCTATCTAAAATGACAAGCAAGCAATTACTAAGAGCAATCGAGCAAATCAAGATAATAATGTGCAAGTATAGTAAAGAGAGAGAGTGTGTAAATAGTAGCAAGAGAACACAAGAACACACGATGTAACGTGGTTTAGCCTACAAACAAACTAAGCCTACGTCCACGAGACTCTCAGAACCAAAACATCTTTCCGAAATCGAATTCACTAAATAATAAGAGTCTTTACAATTGCGAAATCTATCTTTGATTTCTTCTCACATAAGCAAACAAATCTTAGATTCCTAAACCATGCAAGGGCTACACAACTCTACAAGGTAAAATGTCTGATTCACAACACAATCAATGACGAGAATGCACTACTTGACAACACAATGTAGCACATCAAAAGACTAACAAAGCTAGCAAACAAGTGTTCTCGAATCAACAATTAGATGATTGAAGATATCATAATTCTCTCTAGTTTAGGTAGTTGTAGGAGAAGGCTCTTGTGCTCTTTTTGGTATTGAATTGAGTGTTTGTAAGCTTGGAGAGGGTTGTCTTGATACATTTGGTTTGTATCTCCTAATTATATATAGGTTGGGTACATCTTGGAGTCTTGAAATCTTGATATGGGTTGCTTCCATTACAGAAAATCATCAACTCGTTATAGAATCTGTTATAACGTGTTGGCACCTTTTCAGTTTTGCCCTTGTTTGCTTCTCTGACTGACTTATGGGTCCTCCTTTAGAAACCCGTTATAACGGGTTGGAACCCGTTGTGATAGGTTGACAATGCGTTATGATAACTCAAGCCTCTATGAGTCTCTGTTTTGCTCCAAAAATAGCCCTTCCGTTACAACAACTCTTGTAACCCGTTATGACGGGTTCTGACTTGTTATAACAGGTTGGTAACAGTTTGGAATTTTCAGGAAAAATGTCTTTCTTCAAACATCCATAACGTTTGACTCGTAAATCCAATTTCAATGTTTTTGAAGTGTTGGAAAGATCTTGACAAACTCTACATTTATTCTCGAAGCATCACCTGCAAATTATTAATAGAAAATAATTAAATTCAAGTTTGTTTGCAAATCAACGTACCAAAGAAAATTTTTAAGTCAACAATCTTCCTCTTTTGTTGATTTGCAAAACATGAGTGTATGCATATAAACATATGCACTCAAGCATTCTAATACTTCTCCCCATTTTTGCAAAACAAGCAAAAGGGTAAAATGAAACCTTTAATCAAATTTCCCTCCTTAGTTAGGCATAGAGCAATCCTTAGCTTTGAGCACAAACTAGCTCAAGCTCTCCCTTATTTGGTACATGTAAAGTAATCAATTCAAAGAATAATCAAGTATATCAAGTATGTCATAATCAAACAAGAATTTCAAGTAATTCAAATATTCAAGCATACATATCAAGCATTTGTCAAGTAAGAAATTTTCATATTATTTTGTAAAATTGTCAAACTAAGAAAGTATTATGTCCAACAATCTCTCCATTTTGACAATTTTACAAAACACTAATGTTTTCATTTATTCTTCTCCTTTTTTTGTGAATTGGCAAAAGGGCATGAAATCGAAAATCCTTTGTTGTCAAGCAATTTTTCTCATAATATGAGCCTATAGCCTCTCTTGCTCAATTCATGCATTCAATTGAGTAGACAATTTAATTGACAATTCAATCATAATATTGCAATCATGCAAATCACAAACAAAGAATATAACAAGATACATCATGTGAATAAGAGAAGAGTAATAAAGCATCATACCTTGCATAATAAACTCTTAAAATATTGAATCAAGTTATATCTCAAACAAAAATCAAGCATATTAATAAGCAATATATGAAATAATTTATATGTACTTTGTCTTACTCCTTCTAAATATATGGTCATACAAGATTGGAAGATGAATTTAGCATTTACACTCAAATAATCATTACCAATATTACTTCTTTATCAAATGAACAATCAAGTTACATGACCTAATTGGGAAAAATAAGTACAAGATGCACAAGTGGGGGTTTTGTGTCAAGTTCATATTTTTACTTCCTTGAATTGGCTTATTCCTTGGATAATAAGATCAAGAATAATCACAAATAATATGATTATTCAAAGGATAACAAAATCATACTCTTTGCCACATAACCCTCCTCAACATAAGACCAAAAGAATCAAATGGAGGGAGTGTTGTGACACTCTAGACAATTGGTTTGGTACCGCTTGTGCTTGGAAGATCAAGTGGTTCCAAAATCTTTCCTTTTTTAAAACAACAAAACCTTCTTGATGTCCTAACTTCAAACAAAATGAAGCGTTTTTAAGTATTCTTTCATTGCCTTTTTCAAGATTGAAAGTTATTATTTCGGATAAGCTTAGGAGGTTCAACATACTCATGTCAAGACTCATGTTAGTCAAATTAGCTAGGTATGAACCTTTGGGCTCTGTTACCAATTTTTAGAATGGAGTTATAAGGTCAAGTGCTACTGCGGAAGCATTTTTAACAATTACAATTCAAATTTTTAGACCTTAATCACCTAGCTAAAATCACAAGCAAGCAAGTATTAAGAACAATTGAACAAATCAAGATTACAAAGTGCAAGTATAGTAAATAGAGAGAAAGTAAAGAGAACACAAGAACACGTGATGTAACATATTTCGGCCTACAAAACAAACCAGGCCTACGTCCATGGGACTTTCGGAACCAAAACTTCTTTCCGGGGTCGAATCCACCAAACAATAAGGGTTTTTACAATTGCGGAATCTATCTTTAGTTTCTTCTCACATAAGCAAACCAATCTTAGATTTCTAAACCTATGCAAGGGGCTACACCACTCTACAAGGTAAAAGGTTCGATCACAACACAATCAAGAACGGGGATGCACTACTTGACAACACAATGTAGCACACCAAAATGTTAACAAAGCTAGCAAACAAGTGTTCTTTAATCGACAATTATATGATTGAAGCTATCATAATTCTCTCAAGTTTAGGTAGATGTAGGAGAAGACTCTTGTGCTCTTTTTGATGCTTAATTGAGTGTTTGTAAGATTGGAGATGGTTGTCTCGATACATCTGGTTCGTATCCCTAAAGTATATATAGGTTGGGCACTTCTTGAAGTCTTGATCTGGGCTGCTTTTGTTACAAAAATCATCAACCCGTTATAGAATCCATTATAACGGGTTGACACCTTTTCAATTTTGCCATTATCTGCTTCTTTGACTGACTTCTGGGTCGTTCTCCTTTAGAAACCTGTTATAACAGGTTGAAATCCATTATAACGGGTCTGTAACCCGTTGTGACGAGTTAGCGATGTTTACGTAACACAAGCCTCTCCGAGGCTCTGTTTTGCTCCAGAAATAGCCCTTTTGTTACAACAACTCTTGTAACCCGTTATGACGGGTTCTGACCCGTTATGACGGGTTCTGACCCGTTATGACGGGTTCTGACCCGTTATGACGGGTTCTGACCCGTTATAACGAATTGGTAACGGTTTGGAATTTTTACGAAAAATATCTTTCTTCAAACGATCAAACTTTTGACTTGTAACTCCAATTTTAGTATTTTTCGAAGCTAAAAAGACATCGACAAGCTCTACATTTATTTCAAAGCATCACCTGTAAATTCTTAATAGAAAATAATTAAATTCAAGTTTGTTTGCAAATCAACAAATCAAAGGAAATGTTCTAGTCAACAAATAATACAAATAACATGCATAATAACATAATTAACATGCACAAACCGAATTAATTAAGTTATTATTATGCATGTTGTTAGATGAATGATAACAAAAACAACATGCATAATAACAACAATTTTTCATCTGAAATCAACTGGACGCGTCTAATGCAATCGATGACGTTATCGACATAACATTTTCATTTGTTAAATGACAATTACTAGATATGCGAACCCGCTCTGCGCGTATCATGATATGCAGCACAATTGATCTCAAAGTAATTTTCTCATTTGATCCAAACTACACTATCTTAAGAAAAAATAAAAAATTAAATGAGCTCTTGAAAGCTGATGGATCCGCCAACAGAAAAAAAGGAAATAATAATAAAATAATATTTTAATGGCTCTTGGAGGCTCCACCAACAGCAAAAAAAAAAAAGGCTTTACCCGTTACCCCCTCTCTCTAACTCTCTTAGTTCTCAAAAAAAAAAAAAAAAAAGGAAAGACAAAAAAAATAGGAGAGAAAAGGCAAAGGTTGCGCAACAACAACAAAGATACATATGTCAGCTCAAAAGGAGGCAAAAACAAAGATATGTGCGCAACCACAACAATGAGAGAGAAAAGAAATAATAATAATAAAATATTTTAATGGTTATACGATGCAGCTGGCCCCACGCACTAAAAAAATCGCTCAGCTCAACTGCAGCTCCTGTGGGCACACACTAAAAAGAAACAATCGCAGCTCTACATTGCAGCCCACAAACAATCACAGCTCTACATTACAGCTCATGTGGGCCCCACACACTAAAAAGAAAAATCGCGCTGTAATAAACAGTAAACTCATTCCACAATGATATAGTTAGATGACAATCATACTCCAAAATCTTGGATTCCATGTGGCCTGTATCCAACCAGACAAACGTGCGGCAGTATAAAAACGTATATAAACGCCTTTTTAAATAGTGTCAGGTTTGAAGTATTCGATGAACCTTTTTTACATCGTCATATTTTATATGACCCTTGACCTTGAAGGCTTGAAATATCATAATTTCATTCTCTGAAATTGTTTGTCCCTAAGCAAAAATGTGATTTTGTGACTCTCTGGAAGACGAAAAATTGTAATCAACATCTCAAACAATGATATCTAGATCAATATTTATATTATATTTCTCAAAAAAAAAAAAAGAATCTATATTACCGTCAACACAATCTAAAGTTAATACGCACGGCATAAAATAATAATTTATTAATGTTTGAATTCTGATATACATATTTTTCTACATAATCAAGGACGTATTCAAAATTTTCGGTAAAGTAGTGTAAGATTTTGATCGGAGACACATTATTGTGATATTTTAAATCATACATATATTTTTGTAATTTTTACTTTAGTTTTAGATGTATATTTTTGAAAAAGTTTCAGGATAGAGCATATTTTCAAAATTTCTCAAATAATATATATATTTTTCAAAAAAATTATCAAATCCATCATGTATATTAAAAATCCAAAATAAAACACTTGCCCTACCCTACGGCAGACATGAGGAGAGTTTCTATCAAGGTTTCCTTCGACATTTCTATAATAAATTAAAAAAATTGATAAAATTGAATATTAAAAATAGAGAAAGACTTAGGTGCACCATTCTAGATGCTCCCTAGATACTCTAATTAATTCATACCATTCAAATGCATCAAGATTCGCATCATACATTTCAATCAAATGGTATGGATTGATTGGAGTACTTAGGGAGCACCTAGAATGGTGCCTGAGTTTTTGTCTTAAAAATACTCTATTGGGTATTTGGGTGTATAGAAACAGTCACAATTCGTATGATTTAATAATTATTCGATAATTAATGCATTATTGACCTTTACATTTACAATGTTCATATTTCATGATATTTGACATGCGATAAAACATAAAATGTTAATTTAAAATTATAAACTTATTTTTAAAAATGGTCAAAAGTATATAAAAACATAAAATGATCAAGTGAGCCCTCCTCAGAGCATCTCCATCCCTGAAACTCTTAGAGTTTCTAATCTGACGTGGCAGTTTTTAAATGAGTTTCAGAGATGTAGATGAGTTTCTTATTTAGAAATTTTGTTCAAGAGTTTCTTATTTAGCAACTACGGTTTAGAGTTTATAAACTCTGACGTGGCATAATCATTGGCTAAAATTAATTTGTCTCTCATGGTATTGGCAATATTTGCTGACGTGGCGATTTATAAACTCTAATTTTTCAGTTTTAGAGATGGAGAGTTTAGAAACTAAAAAAATTAAATTTCTAAAATTGACGTGACAATACTTTAGAAACTCCAAGAGTTTCAGAGATGGAGATGCTCTTAAAAAGAAAAGAAATATTCTGCATATACTAGTTTGGAAACTACTAAACTTTTGTGGAGTACAGCTGGAGCAGGTTAGAGTCCTTTAACCCAAATTCACATGTGAGGTACTTCAACTAGTTCATATTAATTCCGATTGATTTTCGAGATTTGTGCATTCGAAATTCAATTGAATCAACAATCGCGATTAATCTGAAGTCCTTTTCTGCAAAAACCTGTAACTAGGAATTTTGACAAAATCTTATCGGGTCCGACCCGGCTCGGTAAATCTAAAGCCGCGATCCGGTCCGATTTGATCCGAGGCTCAACTCGTACGAACTCGTTAAAAAAAATCAGGGGTCAAAGACGGGTTGCAACCAAATTTTTTTGGAAAAATCCAACTCAAATTCGGTATAGAAATTGACCGCCTCGACTCGTCAACATGTCCAAAACCCGTAGAAACTCGTGCAAAATCCGTCTCAACCCGAGAATAACCCGGATATAACCCGAGAATAACCCATTAAATAAAAAATAAAAAACCCGTCAACCAACCTAAAAAATAAATAGAAACTTGTAACGGGTCACGGGGCAGGTGTGCACGGGTCGCGGGCATAGTCGGGGGCGGATAAAGAACGGGTTACCACGAGCGAAATTTCGAAGGAGCGATCCTAATCCGTATGAAACCCGCCCTTGGCATGAGTACGAGCGGACACATATTGATACCACGGACGGATCCGAGCGGGCGGACGTGGGTCGGGTTGACCGTAGGATTTTGTCAAAACACTACCTGTAACCCTGTTCAGACGACCCACAACTAATATCTAACATAATTAGTCTAGAAAAGGGTAATATCGTCAATTCACTACCAAGTCTCGTTTTGTCCGTCTCTTGTGTTTGTCGCTCACTGCCTACCCAGACTTCCTCTCAGTCGGAAGACAATTCCAAATCGGCGGCTCTTTTTCTCTCTCTATAATTCCTCTCCTCTCTCTTCCATCTCTTTCCTTGAAGTTTCTGAGATCCCCTTTTCGACGAAGGTTCAGCTATCGCTTTCGACTTACAATTTTGCTCTCCAGATTTTAGGATCTCCTTTGAAGATTTTCCTTTTTGAGTGGACCTGAAAGAAAGGGAAGCAATTCGATCTCTTTATGCTGGAAAAGCTTGGTGCTTGATTGAGATCCGGTGTGGTTCCTGTTTTATGGCTGGGATGCAGCGATACTCAGTAACTCCTCAACTAAGTAAGATTTTTTTTTCCACTACTGGCAGTGGCTTTTTTGTTTTAGTTTCATTGAGTAGTCTCATCTACTAGTATATCTAATTTCGTGTTCGAATTTGTGTGTTTCGTTCAATTTTGGTGAAACCGCGATGAATCCTTTTAACCTCACAACCAATCCTTAATTCCTAATAATATAAGGTTCTTTTAGCTACGTGGACTGCCTTTTTCTCTTAATTTTTTTGCTAGTAAAGGATATTTTAGGGATGTTTAATGTTTCTCTGTTGTCCGGATTTAGTTTTCTTTTTTTTGCTGTATTTTTTGCTCTTATAATTATAAGTCATTTCTGTTTTGACAGATTTTTGTTCCAAGCCAGTTCTTATCTTGTTTTGTGTACTATGCACACCTCTGGTCCTTTTTTTGGTTTTCAGTTGTAACTGCAGCGATCTTACTTGCTTGAGTAGGACCTGCGATATTCTGATTATTCATTCACTGTGTAATTAAACTGTATGGAATTTTACCGTAGTTTGATTATAATAACTGTAGTTTTCGGTGAGGAAAGCTTGTTAATTTGTTGTTATTTGTTTCTTATACTCATGAAAGTTATCTTAAAATTGAGAATATATTACTAATATCCGAATTAAGTGAGGGAAGTTTATTTTCGGGTTAGGCATCAATGGGCTACATACTTTAATAACAACCATTGGACATACGTTCTTCCCTAGATAAACACATTTTCTTTATTGCTTCTTAATGGTCTCGCTGACATATGATTTTAATTTACAGATATTGAACAGTTGCTGCAAGAGGCTCAGAGTCGGTGGTTACGTCCTGCTGAAATTGTCGAAATACTCCGCAATCATAAGAAATTCTTTATTGCTCCAGAGCCACCAAATAGGCCTTCTAGTATGACTTTCAATTAGATGTGTCTTTCATTTGCTCATTCCAAGGTTACATTGTGTGAAAGGCTTATGCCAGTAAAATCAATGGAAGGGAAAATAGTGAAAGATGTACATATTTATTCTAATTATTAAACACTTCAGAAAATTAAGTAAAAATGAAAGTGAGGTATACTACTGGATTTGTATTGCGTCCTATTGATACATGTTCTGAGCTGGTATTTCTATTTTAGTTGATTTGATTTCCCGTTTTGATCTTTTATTGGTTGATTTTAGGTGGTACGCTTTTTTTATTCGACCGCAAAGTGTTGAGATACTTCCGCAAGGATAACCACAACTGGAGAAAGAAGAAAGATGGAAAGACAGTCAAGGAAGCTCATGAAAAGCTAAAAGTACGAGGCCTTAATTTTTATTCTGGACTCTCTATTTATTTGGATAGCCATTTATAAACTGGTCAAATGCTTTTCTTGGCTGGTCTGTACTTCTGTTAGGACTTGTATTTTGATATTACTGGATTATCCCTGGTTTCTTTTTGCTTCCCTGTAATTTTGTGGTTTTATGCACATAATGCATCGCTTTGAGTATGTATCTGTGTGTGCATGCACACTTACGGAGGTGGTGGGTTCTGAATATGACAAGTGACTTCTAGTATATAGCAGGAACTCGTTATTGGCATTTTTTACTGCTACTGCCACGTCAATTACAAAGTCAAGAATACATATTCTTATTATTCCAATTAGTAATTAGCTTGGGTAGTTTCACTAAAACATTTGTACCTGTGTAAGGATGGAAGTGTCGATGTACTGCACTGCTATTATGCCCATGGAGAGGACAATGAAACCTTTCAGAGACGTACTTACTGGATGCTTGACGAGTAAGTCTTATTAGTATATCATTACTATTTTGGTGCTTTCTTTAATATGATTTTGTTGTTCTGAATTATGATATTCTAAAATGTATTTTTCAGGCAATACACACATATTGTTCTGGTGCACTACCTCGAAGTCAAGGTAATAATAACTTTTGGCAGTGTGAAAATGGATCAGAAATTATCTGTATGGATTGATATCTGGATTTTTAAGGATGCAGATATATGGTATCCAAAAATTTGAGGACAATAATGAAGATATGGATACTGTTTAAGAGGATAGAAAATACACATATATTTTTGTGTTTCTGAAACTGATTTTTAAATGGATACATATAAATAGAATCTGCGATTTTTAAGAATATGCTAATATACAGTTAACATGATAAGTCTTTTGAAATTAGTAACTTGTTGTAATAAAATTGTGCTGTTCAGTGTTCACTATTATGATTGAATCTGTGATGTAAAAGTTAGTTCGTTTGTAATATTTATATGTTTTGATAGATTTCGGTACTAACAAATACAAATCACTTCATAATAAGTTGTATAAGATTCAAGCAAGTTTGATTTAATATCCGAATTATATTTGTATCCGTGAAGTATCCGGTATATCTAGGTCTATCTGTATCTGAAAAGAAATAGTAACCAATGTGGATATGATCTGACCACTATCAAATCCATTTTGAACACTAATTTTGGACTTGCTTTCTTGTTAATTATTTACTTTTTTTTACGCCTTCTGTTTTGTTTTGTTTTTGGTAGAAACCAGCCTAGAATTCCCCTCAAAAAGTTCCAGAAAAGAAGTGTATCTGTATCTCTGATGGCATCCAGTCATGATGCCACTTTTGGCATCTGTGGGTACACAGACAGGTTGCATGGTACCATGCACAACTGTGGTGCAGGCATGCACTAACACTTGCTTGACTTTTTAAGATAAGAATGTTTGAGCAGTTCTTTAACAATAAAGAGTTGGACAACTAAAATTTTGATTTATATTTGTTCAATAAATTATTATTGTTAGTCAAGCAATTGTGCTCTGATCTTAAAGCTGCTATGTTCTTACATGATATTCTTTCTCAATTGTGTTGTTGTAGGGTGGGAAACAGAGCTATAGCAGACTTAGAGAAGTTGAAGCAAACAACAGTAGTGGCCCCATGGGTTCTAATTCTATCACTAGTAGTCCAAGCCGGCTGTCTTCACAATTTACAGAAGCTGGTAGCCCCAATAGTGCTCAAACCTCAGTGCATGAAGATACAGAATCAGGTAGTACTGTTTATTGTTTTAGAGAAATTGTAAAACTTGTAAATTTAACTCCTATTTTGGGAACAAAGGCTTTGTTGTTGTTGTTGTTGTAAATTTAGCTCCTGCTTCTTTATGCATTATATTCTGACACATTATCAATAATTTCTGGGTTCTGTTTTAAACTTCCAACTGTAGTATGCTTAGTTAGTACCTCACTGTACTTGCTTATCTTGCTATCCACAGTAGATAATAGTATAAGAACCATAAGTAGAACCATGTTTTCATATATCCGCGCTCAGGACAAATCACAAACATTAGGATATAGAAGAAAAGATGTGGGATGATGAACTTGAAAAAGTACATGGCATGTAAAATAGTAATAAGTTGTGCATGACTTGAAGGAATGGAATTGACTGATACATGGACTGGGTCATGCACCATTTGTGTTTCCAGTGTATCTAAAGAGAAATTCGGTGCAGCAGATAATTCCCTGCAAGCAAGAACAAGCATCCGAACCAGTGCCACCGCTGGTGCCGGATACTACCCTTTCCTTGAGATGCGGCAGTATGATGCTGGACCACCTGTGATGGCCAACTCCCTTATCAACCGCTCTGTGTCTGCCTATAACAATTGTCAGAATTTACTCCCCTTCTACTTTTTCTTTTCTCTATAGGACTACTTCTGTTGCGTGCTTCTAGAAATCATTGAACCTGCATGCTTTCCATGTGCAAAACAATTTATCATATACACCTTTTCATGTGACAATCAACTATTAAGTTTGTTCTCCTAATTTCGACGAAGATACCCAAATAATCTGTTTTTCCTCACCGATTCAGAGACTTGCCAGGGGGAAAGATTAGTTTGAGAGATGTTGAAATAAATGGGCAGTTTTGGGATATTGTAATATTTTATTAAATATTTATTTTTTCTAGGAGTACGTTTCCTACTTGCTGGGATATGTCGACACCTTATATCTTTTACAAATATATTTTTCTTCTTTTGAAGTTAATTCTTATGTTCGACTGCAATTGCTGACTCGTAGTGGTATTGTTTCCTTTATCTTCCTTTTCAGGTTATAATGGAGATGTAAATCCATTGACCCCTAACTCAGATATTTATGGAGTTTCTCAGCAAGATATTTCTAGGGTCCTTGACGAAAGTGGGCTTGGTTTTGGACTAACAGTTAGGGGTTCAAGAACGGAGTCTGAGCTTGCTTCGTGGGATGAATTACTCGAACAATCTTTCAGTAACTCTGGGTATGTTGCATTAACCCCTGAAGAATCTTTCACTGCTGGTCTCGATCTTAAGGAAGCTGAAAACAATGGTGCTGAAAGTACATCCATGTCACAGGTATTTTCCCAGTTTGTAATAGCAAAGTTTCTGCACAGGCCATAGTTTAATTTAATAACTACCTTGTCTTATCGAGGAAACTTCTTGTGCAGATTGAAGACTCTGATATAGGCTGCCTTGTTAGATCGAGCAACCAGGCCAGTACCAAGGTTTCTGCGCATGATGCCAGTTACAGCGCTCTTCCAAAACAATCATCTTTAGACTTTTTTAAGATGGAAGCTGATGGTTTGAAGAAGTATGACAGCTTCTCTCGATGGATGAGTAAAGAGCTTGGGGGAACCATAGATGAGCTGAGTGCAAAATCCAGTTCTGACTTATACTGGAGTACAGTTGATGTAGAAACTGATGTTGTAGGAGAGTCTAGTATTACCATTTCCAATAGTGAGAATTTGGACACAGACATACTAAGCCCTTCTCTTGCCCAAGACCAGCTTTTTAGCATCATTGATTTCTCGCCAAGTTGGTCATATGTTGAATCTGAAACTAAGGTACCATATTGATCTGCTCACACTTTAATTAAACAATTTAGCAGCTGTAGTATTGTGCTGAAATAGTTAAACATGGATAACAGAAATGATGAAGAAACATTTCAGAGCTGCAACTACAGAAAGGGATTCTGGCTTGCTCAATAAAATATGTTTTGTATTATTATTTGTCTACCTGACTAGATAGTAGATACTGACACTATGGTTGAGATTTCTAACTTTATATTTAGTTGCTGCTAGTTTGTCCCTAATATTATGTTGATTATCCTGTGCAGGTTTTGATCACTGGCACGTTCTTGAAAAGAAAAGAGGAAGTAGATAAATGTAACTGGTCATGCATGTTTGGTGAAGTGGAAGTGCCAGCTCAAATCCTTTCTGATGGGACCCTCCGTTGCTATGCTCCACCTCACAAACCAGGCAGGGTATCGTTTTACATCACCTGTTCAAACCGTATTGCATGCAGTGAAGTACGCGAATTCGAGTTCCGTGAACCATCCCCTTTCAGGTCTGACATGGAGACCTCGGAACCCTCTTCTGTGAACTCGATAAATGAAATGCATCTCCGCATACGATTAGAGAAATTACTTTCTGTGGAACCAGCGAGCCATTTTGTTAAAAAATCCAATGTATCTGAGCTGTGCAACAAAATAACTGCTTTGCTGGTTGATGGTGATGAGTGGTCTGATCTTTTGCAATCGACTGACAGTAGAGACCGTCTGGTTGAGAAGTTGATGAAAGAAAAGCTGCACTCATGGCTTATACGAAAGGTATCTAAAGAGGGTAAAGGACCCAATGTACTGGGTCAAGAGGGGCAAGGTGTTATTCATCTAGCAGCAGCACTGGGTTATGACTGGGCAATGAAGCCAACAGTAGTTGCTGGTGTAAGTGTGAATTTTAGGGATGTTCACGGCTGGACAGCACTTCATTGGGCTGCTTCCTGGGGCAGGTTTGTTGTTGGGGCATATATTTCCTTTAGCTTAAAAAATAAAATAAAAATAAAAATACAATTGTAAAAATAAATGAATTGTGCATTTTTTATGTAGATTTTACTAATTATAAGACGGTGCCAAAAACTCAAGAAATATTAATCTATAAGAAGCAGAGAAATAAATGACATAACAGATATATCCGAATTTTGTATTTAAACAGTTTTCGCTATTACAAATTTGACCAAAAGTAGAAATGTGGCATCATGAAATGATTTTTTGGTGATTTTAAGATGTTTTATTCTAAACCTGATTGTACTTTTAATTTGCATTTGCAATGTTAGGGAGAGCACAATTGTTGCCCTAAAAACACTAGGAGCGGATCCAGGTGTCCTCAGCGACCCAACTCCTGAATTTCCTAATGGAAGAACACCTGCAGATCTGGCATCTGCAAGTGGCCACAAGGGCATTGCTGGCTTTCTTGCAGAATCTTCTCTGACTAGCCACCTTTCAACCCTCACTCTAAAGGACTTGAAAGTCAATATTACCAACCCCAACCAAATATCACCTACTCCTGGTGGAGTTGATTCCTTCAACATCTCCAAAGAGAGTTCATCTCAAACTGAGCCATTAAAAGACTCCTTGAGTGCTGTTCGAAATGCGACTCAAGCTGCTGCAAGAATATACCAGGTTTTCAGGTTGCAGTCATTTCAGAGAAAGAAGGTGGCCGAATTGGATAATGCCAAGGATGACATAAATGAGGACCCGCTATCGCTTGTTACTCTTAAGAGTGCCACTAAGACTGGTCCACATGATATGCCTTTGCATGCAGCAGCAGCTCGTATCCAAAACAAGTTTCGTGGGTGGAAAGGGAGGAAGGAATTCCTCATTATTCGCCAAAGGATTGTCAAGATCCAGGTGCTGTTCTTTTGCAACTAGCAAAAATAAGCATTTGTTTGTTTCCTGAACTAGTAGAAAGTTTGTACCGTGCGTCAACTCCTGGAAGGGATAATGCATTTGGCAATATAGTCTTTAAAATACAATGCTGGTATCAAAATTTTAGTTCGTCACAACTGGCAGTAGTGAGATCATAGTATTACTATATTTTGTAGGCTCATGTGAGAGGTTTCCAAGTGAGGAAGCGGTACAAGGAAATCGTCTGGACAATCAGTATAGTGGGGAGGATACTGCGGTGGAAGAGAGGTGCTGCCCTGCGTGGTATGAGGTTAGGAAGCCCGAGCCTGACAAATGCTCCCAGCAGCAGCAGCTGCAGCAGCAGCAGTCAGAATAATGGCCAACCTCCTAAAAGAGTAGATGACTATGATGTTTTGAAGGAAGGAAGAAAACAAACAGAGGTTAGATTGCAAAGAGCACTAGCACGAGTAAAGTCTATGGTGCAGTATCCAGAGGCTCGTGACCAGTATCGCCGACTTATCCAAGAGACCCAGGTATATTAACTATTATTCCATTTGCTACTGGTGATATCATCAGTTGAACAGCAAAACCTATCCATAATGTTAAAGTTGGGTTGGATCAGAGTTTAGGAATCCGGATTGTCTATAGTAAATATAACTTTTGTATTTGTCTGCTACAGTAAACCAATCCGGATCTTCTATGTTTAAAATTACATGAATCTTTTTTAACAGGCAGAGGAGAAGATAACGAATCAGACTGAAGAGGTAGATGGTGATGATTTAATGGCAGGACTGGAGGACCTGTGTGAGGATGACTTTTCTATGCCGAGTTATTGATGCAATCTAGAGCTTCTATAGAAAAATATTCTCTAGAATAATTGGTAGGTGTAGCTGTAAATCTGTAGTTCTGTTTATTAGCTGCTGACATAAAATTACCTTTATGCTGTGTTAGTATGGACATCTATGCCATAGATTATTATACTATACTGACTGTGAGACTTAGTTGAGGCTTGTTCTATTGGATGCATCCAGCGTGTTATTCAGCTCGTAAGTCGTAAGGTGCAGTGCACGAGCATTGGTAATATATATGCCAACAAAATAGGACCTGGTTTCTGATACCTAAGATAAAAAGTGAGACTACATATCAACAAATTGCTTTCTAGTTGATTAAAAAGATAGTCGAAACTGATTCAAAAATAAATCATTCATTGCTATTTTATTCGAACTTTTGAAATGACCGACTGATAAAATCATTATTCAAATTCCAAAGGCTGTCAATTTAAAATTGCATATGCTATTTTTCAATTGACGCCTGTAATTAAAATTACGTATCACCTTATTTAAATAAAGATCCCGAGTAAGGGAATCTGTCAGGCTTTTAATCCTACTTTTCCGAAAAAAACCTGATCTCAAATAATGTTGGATTAAATCTCGTAGACTCGTGTGCCTTGATATTATTGCACAATGCGTATGTTTGCGAGTCAAAGTCAGAAAATGAATGGATTTCCGGAGAATCATGCCGAATCGTCAGATCCTATCATCCTCGTTAGTATACCGTTTTAGATAATTCTCAGCTCTAGGCTTGATTCAGGACCAGGTGTAGATCTCTTTTTAGAGAAGTTGTGAAGGGTTCGGAACTGGAAAAAAATATATGAATTCATAAAATAGATTTCAGTTTTCTTTTTTTGTTGAACAATATGACAGAGGCAGAAGTTTCAAATGTAATACTTAAATGGAAGGATCGTAAGACTAAAAGGCACATGTGACACCACCGAAAAATGAATAATAGAACATAATTACAGATTTTTTTAGAAAAAGACGGGGTCAAAGCAATTCAAATTTGATATATAAGGCGATCACATAAATGTGATTTTTTGAACTACAGAAAAAAATGAGAGAAGAATACACGAAACAAAAAAACACGAAAAGATACGAAATAAAAGAACTAAGAAAAGATACAAGCAACAACATGATATCAACCCTAACATATGAGAAGAAGACGCTTCTCTATCATCACCGATTTCTCAAGACATATTTCGCCTGTCGCGACAGACAATCACTTAACTATCTTGGGTACACCTCATAATTCTCCGTACATCAAAATTCGCCTTGTAGTACCATTCATCTTCAAAGATGAGAGTCAAGCCCTCAAATTTTACTATAGATCACAAAATCAACTGCAATATACCTGCATTCAGTTCTATATCATCATGTGGGCGAGTACCGACACACTTTGAATCTTCGACTCTTGTCGCCGAAGCATCCCATCTGTTTGTGCTTGTAGAGGCTCGCACCACCTCATGGCATCTCTGAGGAGCCGCTGCTAAACCTCTGAAGGTCGTTGTCGCACGCTACAACTCCATTGGGTGTTGTAGGTCGCGAATCTCCTCTGGTTAAGGTCAAGATTTCTATTTTCTCCTCACGGTCACCTCCACAACGAGTTGGAGCTCAGTACTGTAGCCGTTGCTCACTATTGAGGAGAAAAACATGGAGTGGAGCCGACAGGAATGGAGAAGGGAAGGAAAATAGGGGTCACAAATAGGATGACCACACGAGTAGCAACAGACTGCGTGTGCCAAAAGTGGCCCATGTAGCTTTGAAGGAAGATGCCTAGTCGAAACGAAAGGTGGCTACTGGGAGAAATTTGCGATGTGGTTTCTCTCCTCCTTTCGTTTACGATAGAGAGCTTTGAAAGAAAGCGAGGCCGAGTCGGAGTGAGAGACATCTATTAGGAGAACATGCTGAGTGATTATCTCCTCTATCTCAGCTTTGATGGTGGCAGAAAAAATATGAACAAGAGGTGGAGGTAAGGGAGAAGGAAAAAGGATAGAGGGGGAGGCCAACAACGCGACCTCTCCCACCTATGTTTTTTTTTCTTTGGTTTCGTCTTTGTTTTGCTCTTTCTTAGGACCAATGCGGAGGTTTTATTACATTTCGGCTTAATTACAAAATTTTAAAATGCAATACCCAAAATAATTGTGCTGGGGATTTAGTTGGGAATGCCATTTTTTGGAGATTCTATTATTTATTTGATTTGACTGACAATCTTCTAGTCTACATCCTCCAATTCTATCTTCCTAACTAATTTTGTAAGGAAAAGTCAAAAGTGAATAAAAATGAAAAGTTGGACCACTCGCACTCTTTTGAACGTTTCTGTCATACACTATCCTGAACATTTTCATAACTCATCTCATACGTAAACTAAGTAAATAAAGTGTTCATATTAGTTGAAACAGGTATTCATATTAGATGTTTCAACTATGTTGTGTACTTGAAATTGTAACTAATAATGTTTATCATAAAATTGGACACATACTAAATAAATAAGGCGTTCATATTAGTTGAAACATATGTTCATACTAATTGTTTCGAGTATGATGTGCACTTAAAACTGTAACAAATAATGTTTATCAGAGAATGAGATACATACTAAATAGACAAGTTGTTCATATTAGTTGAAAATATGTTCATATTAGTTGAAATACGTGTTCATACTAGTTGTTTCAAGTATGTTGTGCACTTGAAACTGTAATTAATAATGTTCGTCACAGATTGAGACACATTCTAAATGATTAAGGTATTCATATTAGTTGAAACATGTGTCCATACTAGCATGCAAAGCTAGTATGAATACATGTATAGTTAGCATGAAAATCACATAGTTTGAACAACAACAAAATTAGTATGAATATCATAGAAGTTAGTATAAACATCTTGGGTTGTTTGTATGAACAGATCAGAGTTAGTATGAATCCTAGAAAAGAATGAAAATCAGATAGTATGTCTAAACATCGCGAAAAATTAGTGCAAACACTAGTGAAATGTGTATGAACACTTCGAAAAGTTAGTATTAACACCTACGAAGTTAGTATAAATACACGCATTGTTAACATGAACATCAAGAAAGTTGATATGAAGACCTAGGATGTTTGTCTGAACATTACAAAAAGTAAGTATGAACACCAGTGAAATTGGTATGAACACCAGAGAAGTTAGTATGAACACATTTGAAATTAGTATGAATACCTGCACTATTAACATGAACACCTGAGAAATTTGCATTAACACCTCGAATCTTAGTCTGAACATCAGTTAAATTGATATGAACACCAAATAAGCATTAAAAAAGAATAAAATAAAATAATAATAAGACAAAAAAGAAAAAATGACTGAAACAGAAGCGGAGGAAGAAAGATGAAAAAATAAAAAAATTTCTCTATTTATTGGTTGTTGCCTATTAATAACGTTGTCATTATCATTACTATATTTATGAGACATTGTAGTATGAAAGTATTAATGGACATTCAAGATATCATTTTAGGTCTAATACGGGAATATTCCATAATTTTAGATTAGAAAGTGTCATATCAAGTGTAGTGGTAAGATACAAGACTTTATGAAGAAGGTTTGAAATTCAAGTTTCAGCATGAATTATTTTAAAGAGGGTTTCAAGTTTTTTTTATTTTTTTGGAATATGTGTTATAAATTTACAGACAATTAATAAAAAAATAAAAAAAATTAAATTTTGTGAATTACGTAATGAAAACTTTTGACTACTTCAGAAATAGATACATACTCTGAACCGTCCAGACACATCATGATTCTGAGTGATACATCAAAATTGAATGATCAAGAACATCCAATTTTTTTTCTTGCATGATTATTTTTATGTTAAAAAAGATAATTCTATAGTGTGAACAAAGGTCCTTTAGATATTAGTCAACTTTCTTAAATAAAATGATGTGTGGATTAGAACATATTGATGTTCCGAAAAATAGTAAATGTATGAATAATACAACTAAACTATACAAGTAAATAAGACCTCGTAAAAACAATATGTGAAAGCATGCAATAAATATCTTATCGACATTGGTGTTTTCTTCTTTCTTTTTCAACTTGTCATTATATCACGTTATCATCATTATTGTTAATACACTATTTTATTTTTATTATTTAATAACAATTATTCCTGCCGTTGACATCATTATTTATATGTTTACGACAATAATTTTAATAATAGTGTCTTTATATTCTCTCATTTTCCTAATTAAATAAAATTAATTAATAATGAAATAGCCTGATATCTAATCTAATATATTCATGGCGCGATATGGCCATCACTGTTCATTTCCACAGTAACATGAACAGTTTTTTCACTGTTCATGCTACAATAAAATCACTGTAGATCATATATTTTTTTTATTTTTTTTGCAAAAAAATTCTCTGTTTTTTTTAAACGATTTATTATAATTTTATTATTGCAATACGAAAGTTTAAAATTTAACTTTTTCGCGCGAAGCGCAAGTGGTATGCTAGTGTAATCAAGAGTTGGAATAAAATAAAATTTAAGGACCTTGATCCTCACGTCTTTTCCTCAAAACAATAATAATAATAATAATAAAAGTAAGTATATCGTCTCTCTCGTTTCCGTTTCCTTACGCGCCTCTCGCTATCCGACAAAAAAAGTTCTGTCGGATTGCCTCGCCTCACCTCTCTGTCGATTGTTCTCTTCACTCGACACCTCCCTCTCGATCGTTTTCGATCTCCTTCTCATTCACATCGACAATTTCGGTTCTCTTTTCTCGATCTTCCTCTTTCTATCTCCATTTGTCTCTCTCGATTCTCACACCTCTCTCTCAATTAGCACCATCCACCTCGGCCACCATGTGTGCAGCAAAATAGTCATGGATGTCGACTTGAAAATTTTGAATTGCTTTGTTTCAATGTTGACAAGTCTTAATATTAGAACAATCAAGTGTCTATATTCGAACATGCAAGTCTTAATATCAAAACAATCAAGTCTCAATATTCGGACCTGCATCTTTATATTAGAACAATCAAGTTTCTATATTATAACAAACAAGTCTCTACATTGAAACATGTAAGTATTTATATTAGAATAAACAAGTCACTATATTCGAACAATGTCTCTATATAATAATTATAACAATCACGTCTTTATATTGGAACATGCAAGTCTCTATATTTGAACTGTAAGTCTCAGTATTAGAATATGCAAGTCTTTATATTAGAACTTACATGTCTATATGTTATAATAACAAGCAAGTTTCTATATTAGTCACTTCAAGTCTTAAATATTTGGAACCTGCAAGTCTCTATATAAGAACAAACAAGTTTTCATATTACAACCTAAAAGTCTTAATATTAGAGCAAAAATTATAGCAATTTTGCAGAAAAATAGAAAACTTGCAGCAAAATTATAATATAAAAACTTGGATGATAGTGGGGGTTGTTAGCGTTAGTTATCGAGTGGAGCGGCTAACAGAACGCTAATTAGCATAAAAATCTTTTGTCCGATAGTGAAAGAATGTTAAGAGAGACTATTAAGAATTGTTATTAAGTTCCTAATAATAATAATATAATGAAATAGCCCAATAACACAATAAATTTGCACGTAACTCTGCTTTCATAATTTTTAGTAGTTTAGGGTCTGTTTGGCACTCAAGGAATATAAAAAAATAACTCTATTTCAACACGAGAGGAGTGCAAAATGTGAAATGAATGAATATCAGATACAAGAGGCTATTCCGGTATACCACCATATATATGGATACCGGAATACACTGTTCTGTATGACAAAATTAGCAACAAAATTTATGATGTAATTAATAATATTTTAGTATATTACATATACTTTATTATTATTGTTAATATTACTATATAATCTTTATTATCAAAATAATATTAATAATTATTATTAATTATTATTATTTTATTATTTCAAACTGACGCAAATTATTATAATTTTTATATTATTGTTATTTTATTACTATGATTATCATTATTATTTGATTATGTATATTATATTTGTAATAATATTTTAGTATATTATATATACTTTATTATTATTATTAATATTATTATATTATCTTTATTACTAAAATAATATTAATAATTAATATTAATTATTACTATTTAATATTTATTATTTAAAAAAAGCATATTACTATAAATTTATATTATTGTTATTATTTAAAAAGTAATGTCATTAATAATATTTTATTCTATTATTTACTTATTATTATTATTGATATTAATATTCTTATATTATATTGCCTTGTTACTTTATTATTATAATATTATTGTAAAAGAATAATATCATTATAATTATTATACTTTTTTATATTATCATTGTTACTGTTATATTATTAGTTATTATTATATTATTGATATTGTTATTATCATCAATATTATTATTTTATTTATTTTAGAAAATAATGCACATTATTATTAATTTATTTTTTATATAGTTCATTATTGTTATCATTATTATATTAGATGATCATCATTATTATTATTATTATTATTATCATAATTATTAATATTTCTATTATTTCAATTAACACTTGTCAAACGATAATTTCGCTCTTTCCAATTATCACTCTTCCAAAATCACACTATTCTACTTTTACTATTCTAAATTGTATTCTTTTGTCGCCATTCCTTGTTTTGCCAAATAGACCCTTAGTACTGAATCCTCGTTCTAGAAATCCCAATTCTCAATCCGATCCGTTCAAGAAAAAATTAACATTTGATAAAGTACGATAATAAAATAGGAAAATATTTCGTAAATACCAACATTGATACCCACAATCGATTCCGATGTTATTATGCACATTATTTGAGTTATTATGCATGTTATTTCATATTAGTTTTGTACTGAAAAAAATATTATGCATGTTAACAAAATAATGTAAATAATAACTCAAATAACATGCATAACTATTTCAATACATAAATAATATGCATAACTATTTCAATACAAAAAAACATAGATAATAACTCTATTAATATGCATAATAACTTAATTAAATTGTGCATAATAACATCGATATCGATAATCGGTACCAATATTAATATTAATGATTACGTATAGTGTTGTGCTAGACGGGCCGGGCCGAGACCCGGGATGAACAGTTACGGGTCCCACGGGTCCGGTCAACTCACGGACGGCGGGGGTCAACGGGTTTTCACGGGCGGGTTCCGACGGGCGCGTTCGGAAAAATTTCCGAAAGCCCGCCCTTGACCCGGGACGGGTCGGGACGGGTCCCACGGGTCGGCGGACGGGACCCTCGGACGCGGGTTTTTGAACCAATTTTTGTTTAAAAAATAAAAAAATTATTTAAAAAAACAGAATTTTTTTTAAATCTGGGAAATTGAGAAAATGAGGTAAAAAACATTTAAAAATTAAAAAAAATGCCAAAATGAGTTAAAAATTTAATTGAAAATCGGGAAAATTAAGTATTAAATATGGAAAAAAATATATATATATATTAATTTTATTAAGAAAAAAATTTAAAGATATAAAAATGGTTTAAAAACTTGAAAATCGGATTAATTAATTAAAAACTCTTGAGAAACATAAAAAATCACAAGAAAGGAATTAAAAATTAGATTAAAATTCGAAAAAATAAATATTAAATCTGGAAAAAAATAATTTAATTTTTAATATGAAGAAAATTTAAAGATATCATAAAATTTTAAAAAGGCATAAAAATAGGAATAAAATATGAAACTATTTGAAAGCATGTAAACTAATAAAAGATGTGAATTGTGATTTGTGAATGAAGAAGTGAAGAGTATATTTCTTTTAAAAATTATGAGTTTAAAAATGTGAATTTTTTTAATTAGAAACATATTTTTTATTAGCACACTTTGTATGAAAAAGGATGCAAAATCGGAAAAAAAAATATGAACTATTTTTTCAATAATGTAACTTCTTAAGCAAATTACTTCAAAAAAAAAGTTACTCTCCTCCTTTATTCCGGGCTTGAGACCGGCTATGTTATTATTTTTTCATGTTAAAAAAATAACATAGGCGGAGTTCTAACTTTTTTTTTTGTTAGTAAAGATTTAGATGAAGTAAAAAATATTTAATGATTAGGAAAAAATTGAATAATGAAATATTCAAACCAAATTTATATTTGTAGATCGTTGAATCGTCTCATATACCAAAGCTCGTCATCTCCATGGGGGTCAAATTCATCGTCCGTATTATTTTCCGTGGTATCGGTACTCTCTTGATTATCAACACCGTCCATATTCTCTTCTTGATATAGAAGGCCAAAGCCTTGTAGATGATCATCCGCATCAATCCAATCCTTTAGACATACGAGTCGCTCAAAAACTTTTGCCCCCAACCGGCTCCTTTTATTCAAAAGAAAAAGAAATAAGTGAAAAATGAATAATTATGAAAATAAATAAGAAGTAAAGAAATTATACCTTTTATCCGTGAGAATCCGATTTGCCGAACTAAAACAAGCTTCCGATGGCACGGTTGACATAGGAATGGCGAAAATGTCACGTGCCATCAAAGATAGAGTCGGAAAAAGATTTGCATTCTTCCTCCAATAATCTAGAACATCGGTTTCGTCCGGCATCAATGGTAATGCTAAATAGCTTTGTAATTCGTTTGTGTTAATTGGGGGAGCATTGTTGTCATTGTCATCTAATTCGAGTAGTAATGCACTTCGGCTATTACTCCTATTGAGAAATTAAAAAAATATATTTAGTAAGTACAATAGATATATTTAGTAAAAGATTAGTTTAAGTTGTAGTTTAAATACAAGTAATTAAAATTTGCAATTAAAAAATATACCTAGTGTACGTAGATGAAGAGGCTATAGATTGTGCGGTATTCCTTCGATTGTTGTAGTGAGAAAACATGTCCTCAATCAAAGCTCGTACCTCGGGCTCCTCGGTTCCCCTCGGCAAATCTAAATGTGTCTTGAATTTAAATAACATTTTTACCGCATAATACAACTTGTAGCTCGGATGAAGGACATTTGCAATAATTGTAACTTTTGGAACTTGTTCCCAATATTTTAGGAACTTTTCCCTCATAGCGGCTATAATTGGAGCGATGTGCGGATCGGTGAGCTCCAAAACTACATTAAAAAATATATATATAAGTATTAGTAATAGAAATTAAATATATATATAAGTATGAATAACTAAAATGAAATAAATATATATTATATGTGAAATTATAAGTATTATTAACTGAAAGTAAATATATATACATATATATATATATAAGTAAATGTAAGTATTAGTAACTAGTAAGTAAAATTAAATATAATTCAAATTGAAAAAACTGAAATAAATATGTACCTTTCATTTCGTCATACACCTTGGAGATGTAGAAGAGGTGGTGAAGCAACTCGTGGGCGGTTGGTGTGTACGAGCAAGACAACTTCACGGTCGCTATGAAAAAAACTCGAAGAAAACTCATTAGTCCACCTAATTGGGTCCACTCATCCGAGGATAGCATCATAGTCAATCCTTCGGGCGAGGAACCCAAAAACTCATCAATGGCATCTCGGTATTTAAGACACCGTTCTAACATCCTATAGGTTGAATTCCAACGGGTATCTACATCCCAAGGCACGCTCAACTTACTCAATCCCAACCTTTGACACAAAGCATGCCAATTTTGTTTCCTAACACCATTAGAATAAATAAAGGTGAGGCTATTTTTAAATTTCTTCACCAAATTTTCTACCCCCTCGGTTTTAAGTCCGGCCTTTACCGTGAGGTTGAGAATATGACAAGCACATTTTTGGTGAAATAATGCTCCATTCATGATCGGGTTTAGAGCACGGACTAAATACTCTACCGCTTTATTATTATTGCTAGCATTATCAAAAGAAATAGAAGAAACTTTACCTTCCGTGTCGGTCTTCAAATTGTACTCCCTAAGAACACTCATAATCGAGTTATAAATTATTTCCGCGGTGTGTGGAGACTCTATTGTACGAAAACTTATGACTCTTTTTTGGAGTCGCCAAAAGTCATCAATAAAATGTGCGGTAATACAAGAATAAGCAAGACCATGCTTACCGGCGGTCCAAATATCGGAGGTGATTGCAACCTTGAATGGTGCGGTTGCAAATATAGCTTGCAATTCATTCTTAAACTCAATGAATTGCCTTTTCAATTCTTTGGTCATTTTTCTATAATGGAACGGTTTATACGTAGGCAAACCGGCACCTCTAACCATCAAACGGGCAAAACTCCAACAACCGCCCATTCTAATTGGGTATTCTTTTTTGGCAATATATCGGGCAAACTCACCTAACATTTTGTTGGCATCATACTTAACCATGTTTCTTGTACCATCGGGGTTAATTGTGGTTTGTACGGGCAACGGGTCCGGACGTTCTTGTGGTTCTTCATTTTTTTTAACATGTTTATCAGCATGTCTACTATAAGTGTTGGTACCGTTTGAGCTAACATAATCATAATCAGCTTTACAATTTTTTACCTTGCATCTTATCCTTATCAAGTTATCATTCTCATCGAATGTCTGCTCAAAGTATTTCCAAAACCATGCGTTAAATCTTGCGTCTCTTGCCTTCTTTCTTTTCCTTGATGTCGATGGTGCCCCTTGTACGTCTACTCGAATTTCTTCGGACGCGGTGCTCGTGCCATCAATGGTTGTGCTAGATCCGGCCGCTCCACTCGAGAAGTTAGGTCTTGGAGAGGGTTGTGAGAAAAAATTGAACTCGTGGAATTGTGGTGTTTGTTGGAAATATGGAGAAGGAAAATTGAGGTTTGTTGGATTTTGTTGATAGTTCGGATTTGGTTGATA